>JAJJMF010022879.1:0-24387 GCA_022058775.1 Vitis hybrid cultivar | reverse complement strand
GCTGCTGAGGATGATACGCGTGTTTCCCACAAAAGTCAAAGCGCCCATTCTAATAGCTTTTTATCGTCATATATGTGATTGTGGCTGGCATTTTGCATGTTGTGTAAATTAGCTTCAATTATTTAGCCCAAATCTGCAAGAGTTATGGGAAAGTGGGTCATGAAAAAAACAAAAGTTTGAATCTCATTTCACCACCAAACCATTATTTAATCATTTATTCAATTCTTTTTCTCTCTCTCACTTTTTTCCATAACTTTTCTCCAATCCACCTTTATTCACGGGCAGCCCACTTATCCATTTTATTTACTTATTTATTCATTTATTTTATTATTATTATTATTATTATTTTTTTTTTTTTTTTATCAAAGTTTAATTTTTTTTTCAAAACAAATTTTCATTTTCAAATAATTCTCCAAAGTTCGAATTTTCCAAAATTCTATTCTCAAGTTCTTTTTTTTTTTTTTATTCCATTTTTAAATAATTCTTTAAAATTCTAATTTCCAATTTCTTTAAAATTTAATTCACAAAGTTCCAATTCTTAAATTTAATTTTTAAGACTCAAATTCTCAAATCTTTTTATAAAAAAAAAAATCCAACTCCTTTCAAATTTAATTCCTAAAATCCTTATTCTTAAATTTAACTCCTAAGACTCCAATTATAAAATAATCTTCGGGACTTCAATTTCCAAATAAACTTCAAAAAATCCAGTTTTCACTCGAACAATTTTGATTCCACTTTGGTTTTCAAATAATTTTCTTTTTCTCTTAATTTTATATAAGCGTGAATGCAATTTTCATAATTCAAGAATAATGAAATTTGTGAGACTAATTTGTGTAAGATAGATCGGGCTTTGGTGGGGGCCCCACATACATGATTTCATGACTAATTGATTGATTGATTTATTTATTTATTTGCCACGCGTGATTGATTTACTCTATTCCTTGATATACATATAATCATTTTGTGTTTATTCACTAATCTCATTCCATGATAGTGCGTTGCTGTTTGTTGCCCAGGTACGCATTCACTCATTTTGATCATTCACTATACATATTCTGATTCCCATATACGCATGATTGATGTGAGTATCCATTGACTTTTTTATTGACTGTCACATCAGCTTCATTCTATTAGTAGAAACCCGACTTTAGGGACTTAGAGGGGTGCTACGGTTCATACCGTACCTTCCCGATTAGTAACCTGACCCCCGAGCCCAATCCGGTTTTTCACAGACAGCCTTTTCCAAAACAAGGAGTCGCACTTAGGGTTTTCTTTCTTATTTTGTTACCCTTTAAAAATAAAACAAAAATAGGTGGCGACTCCAAGTCAATTTTTCTTAATCAAATAAAATCAATTTTCGAAGTAAAATCGAGCTCGCCATCGAGTGGGAAACGCATGAGCAGAAATGCGGGGTCCACAGTCTCTAATTCCACTTGCATCAGTTGCTCATTATTGCTGCAACTTTCTGGTTCATGTTTATCTCATTTCTGAGTACACTATAACATGGGTTTCTCATCAAAAACCACATCTCTACTAATTACCACTTTATTTTCCTTTGGATCCTAAAGCTTGAAGTCTTTCACCCCTTTCTGATACCCCCGAAAGATACATTGTCTAGACTTTGCATCAATCTTTGATCTTTCCTCATTAGGAATGTGCACATAGGCTGGGCACCAAAATACTCTCAAACCAGAGTAATCTATCGGACTGTCTGTCCATACTTCTTCTGCTACTTTCCCATCTAATGCTACTCTAGGTGACCTGTTGATCAAGTAACATGCCATGTTCACTGCTTCTGCCCAAAATTCTTTTCAAGGCCTACATTCAATCTGAGACATTGAGCTCTTTCAGCTATTGTTATGTTCATCATTTCTGCTACACCATTCTATTGTGGTGTCTTGCGTACTGTGAAATATATCTTAATCCCATGCTGCTCACACAATTCTGTGAACTTTGAATCTGTATACTCAATACCATTATTTGAACTGAGGCATTTTATCTTTCTCTCTGTCTAGTTTTCTACTTCAGCTTTCCACAATTTGAACTTGTCAAACGTTTTTGACTTGTGTCGCATGAAGTACACCCAAACCTTTCGTGAGTAATCGTTAATAAAACTCACAAAATACATACTTCCTCCCAATGATGCTACCCTTACTGGTCCCAAACGTCTATATGAACATAGTAAAAAAACCCTTTTGTCTTGTGTGTGACTGTCTTGAACTGCACTTTATTCTGTTCCCAAAAACACGATACTTGCAGAAATCAAGTTTACATGTTTTGATACCCTTCAATAGATTTCTCTTATGAAGCTCCATCATCCAATGCTCACCCATATGCCCTAACCGCATATGCCACAAAATTGTACTATCTGACTTAGACTTTGCAGTTGCAACTCCACCTACAATAGTGGTACCTAACAGTTTATAAATATTTCCTGCTAGTTTCTGCCCTTTCATCACTGTCATAGAACTTTTGCTCACCTTCATTACTCCACTTGTAGATTTGTAACTAAACCCGTTACAGTTTAAAGTCCCCAAAGAAATCAGATTCTTCCTTAAATTAGGTATGTGTCTAACATCACACAATGTTCTAACAACACCATCAAACATTTTAATTATGATATTCCCTATTCCAAAAACTTTACATGAAGCGTCATTACCCATTTGAATAGAACCAGAATTTACCGACCTGTATGTGTTAAACCAATCTTTATTGGGTGTCATATGATAAGAGCATGTTGAATCCAAGATCCAAGAATCTGTAAGATGATTTGAATTGGATGAAACCGACAACATATCACCATCACCACTCTTTGAGTCTTCTTTTGCCACTACATTCATAGACTTTGATGAACCCTCTTTATTTTCCGATACCGAGCCCTTTTTTTTTTTTTTTTTGTTTCTTTGGACAATCTCGTTTCATGTGCCCCTTTTTCCTGCACTTAAAACACTGTATGTCCTTTCTTTTGCTGGATTTAGATCGAGATTTATTGTTACTCAATTCACTCCAGAACTTGTTTCTCTCACGTTCCTAATTACTCTTTGCCACAAGCCTTTCACCCTGAGAACTCTCATCATTAGCTTTCTTCCTCTGATTGAATCCTAAAAGAACACTCGTGATCTCCTCCAAATCAAGAGTTTCTTTCCCCCACATGAGAGTTAGAACCAGAATTTCATACGTAGAAGAAGCAGGAAGGGAATTCAGTAACATCAACGTCTTGTCTTTGTTTTCGAACTTCACATCAATTCGCTTCAAATCACTAATGATCTGATTGAACACGTTGATATGCTGGCTTAGATCTGAACCCTCTACCATCTTAAGACCATACAATTTCTGCTTAAGATACAACTTGTTCGTCAACAACTTAGACATATACTGACTTTCCAATTTCAACCAGATTGTCACCGGTGATTCCTCATCCATGACATGGTACATCACGTCATCATCCAAACAAAGCTTGATCATTACTGCAACTTTCGCTTCCAGATCCTTCCAATCCATATCGTTCATTCCTTCTGGTTGATTACCGTATAAAGCCTTCACCATACCTTACTGCACTAATAGATCCTTAACTCTCCTCTACCATAGGCCGAAATTCCTAGATCCATCAAACTTGACCACGTCGAACTTCGCAGAAGAAATCCCAGACATCGAACCTGGTCCTCTAATACCAATTGTTGAAATTCGTGCAACGATTTATGGTGAAAAAATAATAAAAACGAGAAAGAAGAACACGGATTTAACGTGGTTCGGCTAATTGCCTATGTTCACGGGAACAGGGAAGATGATTTTCACTATGTATCAAATTAGTGTTACATAAAAGGGTATTTATATCAACCTTTAGGAATGAAAATTCCAAAAATACCCCTAAACCGTACTGCGGGGGGCACCCCTCAAACCTATCACTCGACCCACAACAAAAGAAGTGCAAGCCTAAATGGTAAATGCTGTCACTCTTCTTCACTCCAACATTTTCCCATTTTTCTCCATATGTCTTTTTGCTCAAATATGAGCCTCATACTACAACAACTACTATTTTTAAGATAAGGTCTTCTATTGCCCAATGTAGAGCCTAATAATTTGGAAATCCTTGAGCATCTTTGAGCACTACCCACCATCGACCATGTTCAATATGCACAATTAACGATGAGAGTAGACATCTATCTCATTTCTTATTTTATCCATTCCCATGTTTGGATAACTAAAGTGATGAGGACAATGAAATAAAAAATGAAACATTTTCTATCCATAGTATGAGACATTTTAATACCTTAGTGTAAGTTGTTTTTTAAACCACTTTTCAAAAATAAAAAAATTAAAAACTTGTTTGGATAAGTTGTTTTAAAAATATTTTTTCTTATTTTGAATTTATAAAAAAAAAATTGTAAATTTCATTTATATAATATGAAATAAATTTAATTCAAGTCTTATTAAAAATAAAAAATAAAAAAATTAAGTTACAAATAAATTAAAAAATGATAGTTTTTAATAAAATATGAATAGTTATGTTATAAGAAAATCATAAATTATATTTTTTATAAATACTATAAAAATATTAATATTAACATCTTATAAAAGCATAATTAATTTATTTTGTTAAAAATAAATAATAATAATAATAATAATAATAATAATAATAATAATTTAAATTTAATAATTACTAATACTATTTTATTTTAAAGGAATTTAAAAACAAATAAAATTTAATTTTTTAAGGTATAAATGAATAAAATTTTTCATAACATGCATACATTTAGTACTCAATTATAGATACAATGTTTCGATTATTATTTTATTTTATTTAATTTATAATCAATTAATTAATTTTTAAATTCCAAATTACTCTTAAAAATTAGAAGATTCATTAATTTTTTTAAAAAAATATGAATTATGTCGATTATTTTTTATAGTCATTATATATATTTTTAAAGCTTTATATTATTTTTTTAAAATTATTAAATTATTAAACTTATTAATAAATTAAATACAAAATCTCGTTTGATTTGAAATTTATTTCTCTAGTAAAAAAATAATAATTGGAAAAACGATTTTATATTTTAAATGTAATTTTAAAATCACATGCACAAATATGTTTTTCTTTTTAGCAAAAAACTATCAAAGATGTTTTTTTTTCTTTAATGAAAATAAAAAAAATTATTTTCAAAGAAAAGATGCCAAAGGTGGAGACATACTAGGTCCAATTAGGTGTCTTGCATTTTCATAATTACTGAGACGGTAAATGTTAGTATTGTGGACCTATTTTTATTTCATACACATTATGTGACTTTGTTATTTTTGGACATGTTTCAGACATCTATGCTATGGTTGCTTCAATGCAATGATAGACATATTTTGAAGTTGTCATATAGATTATACAAATTTTGGCTTTTCTCTATGCTTTGACTCTTTTAAAGTTGTTGCTTGACTTTAAATTATTGACATCTTCAATGCATGAAATTTATTTCAATAAAATAATCTTCAAAAAATGCATGCATTAAAAAAAAAGTTTATCATAAATTTGATATAAGGTCCAATTCATCCTCCTCTTAGCTAATTATCTTAGATTTGATAATTGTTGATTTTCAATTGTATGAGGTACAAATATTATGGGCGTGTCAGATTACATTGCATCTAATTATAGTTTAAAATATACAATTTCATAGGGGTGCAAAAAACCCATCTAACTGAAGAAACAAATAAAATCAAACTAAATTAAGTTATTATTTTTTAAATTTTAATTTTATAAGTTAACATGAGAAAAATTGCAAATTTTGGTTGAATTTATAGGTTATTGGTGGTAAAGTTTGATATGATTTGATAACATGATATGGACCTAACAAATTTTTTATGGGTTTAAATTGAGTATAAATGAGTTTGGATCAAATTCGTGTCAACTTGTATAACCCGTTGAATAAATAGATAATTTTTGGGTCAACCTTCATAGTATAAATTTAATCCGAATTGATCCATCCATTAACTTAATTGTATCTTTAAACTATTTGACTTATTTTAAATTTATTTTTAAATAAATAGGTAAATTGAATCATATATATTTGATTGAAATATTAATTATATATATATAAGATAATTGAATTTGATTATTAAATAGAAAGATTTGATTATTAAATGTGTTAAATAAGTTATATCACGTGTTACCTATTTAATAATTAAATAATATTTAAGTTTATATTTTTTAACATAATTATTATTTATGTCGGGTTTGATTGAATTATCTAATAGAATACTTAGATATTGATAGAACACAAACACGACCCTAGTTTAAACTTTAAACTTATGAAAGCGGAACTGAATACACACACGAGATGATAAGTCAGAACTTTAATGGGCCGGCCCTGCATGATAAACTCAGCCCAAATGGATTTTATCAGCCAACTTGGAGTTCAACAAGTTGGATACTCATCTTTCCAGTTTTTGATATTAAACATCTTACTAATTCTTTAACTATTTTTCTTTTTCAAATCAATAAACCTAAAGGGCAATTTGAATACTCTATCAACTCCTGATATGGGGAATTTTTATTTTTTTTTTATTTATAAAATTCTTAGAAAAATGAAAAGTTTTAAACTTTTTATTTTTATATTTATTAATTGCATGTTAAGAAAACTAAAAGTATTAGTTGGCCTGTTAATTGAGGGTCAAGTAATAAAGTATTACATTTCACATTAGAGGAAATGTAAAGTTAATGCAAACAATATTCATTAATTAAAGAATGTGAAGATAAAACAATCCATATAAAATTACATCAGACTTTAACGTGTTTCAATCAATATACCTACATCCATGTGAATAAAAGAGAATCATTCCATTATACTACATAAAAAAAATATTATAGGGAACATAAAAATAAGATACAATTATTAGAGTTTCGAAAAAAATCTATATTAATTATTAGAGTTTGGTGACCTGAATTTTATTTAGTCTATCTAAAAAACTTACAGTGCGAAATATATAATAAAACTATAATTATGAGATTTTTTGAGAAATTTGTGGTGGTTGCATATATACATATATAATAATGTTAAGTTTTAGGCTTATGATGATTATACTTATACTATAATCACTCGTAACTCTCCCATCTTGTACCGATCTTTTAATATAGTGGATTTCCTTTTTCTCTTATCGTAATTTTTCTTGTCTAGGGTTTTTCACGTGAATTTGTATTCTTATATTGTTTGTGTTGTTTATTTTTTTAATTGCCTATTCTTGTTATAATGTATCACTGATTAAGATTTTGAGTCACTTTCCAACTTGTTTTTTTCCCTCTTTTGAAGGGAAAGCAAGATAGACATAGATTAACTGCTTCCTATATAAATCTTTTTTCCCTCTTTTGAAGGGAAAGCAAGATAGGCATAGATTAACTACTTCCTATGTAAATCTTTGAGTCAGTTCATTTTGTTGTGAAGTAGACATAAAAATGATAACACAAATCTACCAAAAATTTTACCAGAACCCCAAGACAAGTTTATATATTTTGAACGATCTTCCTAGAGTCAATGTTACTGTTCAATGTCATTGTCAGAATTATTTGATTGTTCCTTTTTCACAGCTAGTGGAGACATTTGAATGATCAGAAAATTGAAAAAAGAAAAGAAAGATAATCTTTTTAAGATGGAGGAAAATTGGAGAGCTGTTTTGATTACTTTCACCGCTAAACACGACTAGCTTCTTTGCAAAAAGTCTTGAGATCGACAATTAAAGTTCCGGCAAGTTTCCGTACTTGAGAAAAAGTAGGGCTTTCCCGGCATGCAAGATTTGAACAATATGTTTTTCTATTCATCTAGAGTAATAAAAATTCCAACATCATCTATGGCGATACCATTAATTGCACAGCGGAATTCATGATATCCCTTGATTAGCGTCTTGGAGTGATCTTCACGACGTGAAGGTGTGCCCTAAATGGACCGCAGTTAGCTAGCTAGCTAATATTATAAAGCGACACGTCGGAGAAGAGACCATGGAGTCAATGTAGCGACCGAGGAGAGCATAGCAGCTAGCTGGTCTATGTAAAGACCATATGCTAGCAACCAATGTGTGGTCCTAGGCTCATGGCACCTTGGTCTCCATTATCAATATAATGGGACCCGTTCCAAGTATCTATACTAGAAGCCGTTCATTCTTTCCCCCCCAATACTCTTATAATAGTCCAAAATATAGGCTCAGGCATCTTCGGATTTTCCAAGTTTGAGGTTCAATTCACACGGCTACTGGAGTCGATTAACAGATGATTGACCTTAGGGTAATGGAGACAATAACATTGTTGTCTTCTTTTCAACAGCGGCTGTCTTTTCTGTTTAATTTGTAAAATTTGCTTGTGCTGTGATTTAACTAAGCTTACTGTTGGTGAGAAAAATTGAGATTAAAATGAGATTAAATAGCAATTCATAAATCAAATAAACTAGTTTTATATAATAAGAGAGTTGTAACGATTTACTCTCAATCATGTAAATATTGTTTGCTTTGAGTTCAATGAGACCTTATCAAATAAATTGGTTTATATAATGAGAGAGTTGTAACGACAAACTCTTAACAATATAGTTATTATATACTCTAGGCTTAATCGAATCTTGCAACTTTAAAATGTGTTTACGAGGTTAAATTTTTTTTTTATACATATATAGTTTTAAGAACTTTTTTCCTTATTCGTTGTAAAATATCATAATCAATCCCCTTGCCCCAAATATAGACATAACGTCTTGGTTGCGTCCCAATGCAAACTCCCACATTGAGGTCCCCTAAATGTAGATACAACGTTCTTGATGTATCCCAAAACAAATTCCCACATTAGAATTGGGGTCACCTTTGATACCATTTGTAATGATTCAATTTTAATCGTGTAAATATTATTCACTTTGGGTCTAAAGGGACCTTACAACTTTAAAATGCATCTATAAGATTAAAAAAAAACTTATACCCATGTTGATGTAAGATATACAAAAATATGCAATGATTTTTAATGGGCTTCTTCGTATGTATGATATCTAATACAAAACGAAGTTTCAACACCATCTTATTAGCAATGTTGGAGATTTAATTATGTCATATAAGTGAATTAATGTTATATTATTGGGTGTTTAAATTATTAATAATTACAAGTAAAGATATGCAATCTAATCGCTTGTGTGTTTGGCTGAATCTATAGGGCCTTCATGACTCAAGGGTAGACTCTTCAATTAAAGCTGGTAGCAAGTCATGGATCGATGCCTTCTGGCGTTTCAACAAACATCTCCATCATCTTCATCCTTTTGATTTTCATGGTCAAGACCCACACTCAGTGTATTAGCCTGTTGGGATCCATCATTCAAACAACTCACAATTTCGGCTATACTCTGCTACCTCATTTATGCTAAGACTCTTTGGTTCAGTGGAAGTTTAAATGCCTAAGACTCTTTGATTTGCGGAAGATTAAGGGAAAACAAATAAAGACGAAAATAATAGGGAAAGAAAAAGTTCTTATTTAGATATGATGAAAAAGTTGAGGTATCATTTAAAAATTTTGCTTAAGTCGGCTAACTAATCTCTACTCGGTCTTTCTAAAATGTAAATCAACGTTAGACTTAAAAAAAAAATTTGAGAAACAACTTAGAACCTGTTTAATAGTGATTTTAAAAAGTTTTAGCATTCCTAATACTTCAAAAATTTTATCATTTAAGTGTTAGAAATGTTAGAAACGTTTTTTAGAATCACTTCCAAACACACTCTTACTCACCTCCTCTCCATGTTATCTATAATCTATCCCATGAAAAATTAGGGTTTTAAGAGCAAGCTCAAGTGCCCTTGACCGTCACCAACTATATATACATGCATCCAATATACTATTTGGGCAGATAAATTGAGGGTGCCCCCCCACCAAAAAAAAAACTAAACTCATAATCTTTTCTATTGGCTTGAGTAATTAAAAGGCTAAAAGCAAGAGGCGCCGCAAACACATGAAAATTGAAAATTTGCTGTGTGATTAAACAGTAGTATTGCAAACGTCATTGAGGTGTTTGTTTGGTGGGAAAATTCCCTAATATCCCTACAGGATAACAGCAGGTTTACAATAAATCCGTGGAGAAACAGTATATACACGTAGATATTGCTTAGGATATGTGCTCCCATAATTTCGGGAGTGGCGTGTAAAGGACTGGTAGCTAGCAACATCATTTTGTAGTTAAAGAAGAGAAGCAAAACGACAATCTTGAAATAATTAAAATCAGGATGTACAATTAGAGTATGATAAGGAGCACAAACTTTAGTTTATCCGATCTCTTATTGGAGATAAAATATATATAATTTCCAAAATACAAACTAACTGCAAGCTTTTCTACCATGCAATCAATTCATTACTGTTTAATTTGTTCAAAAAGTCAAAATGCATGCTTAATTATCCTTTTTTTAGTGGATTAATGCATTGTTTACATGCCTCTTAAGTCAATTTCCTGGATTCCAGGAAATTCTTGCACTTGGGTTCACAGGAGGAAATGTAGTCCAGGAAACTGGCGAAGTTTGTGTCCTTGTAACGCCTCGGATTGGTTTCATCGATGAGTTTTGGCGATGGCTGGACCGTCTTGTTGAAGGGAAGACTGTGCAGGGAAGCAATGGAGATTCGGGAGTTGAGAGGATTAACCAAAACCCTATGAAGCACACTCTTGTATCTTCCATTGCTAAATATCTGTCAGCAAACCCAAGTTGATGAAATTTAATTAGATGCCTTTCCTTTATATGAAGGCAAAGCAGTAGTTTCCAAGTGGATATATATATGCACTATTTGAAGGACACTCGGGGGAAGAAGACTGGTATGTATTAAATTCTATGAATAAACCGGGATGATAAACATAATTTAGAGTGAGTTTGATCGGTCTGATTAAGTACTACTAACCTCTAGATGGTCGCCGACATTAACTACGAATGAGTTAGGGATTGGTTCGACTGTTACCCATCTTCCATCATGCTGTATCTGGAGGCCCTTGACTTCATCTTGGAGAAGAAGTGTGAGGAAGCCATAGTCTGAATGTGGTGGCATGCCGAGGGTTAGGTCAGGTTCAGGGCAGGAAGGGTAGCAATTGACCACAATGAGTTGGCTTCCATCTTGGAATTCTTTTAAACTATCATATTCGTTGTTCTTTGTGGTGGCTTCCACCAATCCTAGGCTCTCTAGGATGGCCTCCGTGAGAGCTAGGTACAAGAATTTGGCTTGCTTGGAGTAATCAACAGCGCTTTGCCTGATTAAATAACGAAAATAAATTTTTTAAAAATAATATAAGATACAGTTAGAAACAAATTAATATTAATTGAAATTGGTTGGTAGGTAATCTTTAGCTGGCATGTCCGAAGCATGGAAAGAAGCTTGAATGTGTCCTCACCTGAAGTCCACAGGCGAAGAGGGCCAAAATGGAAGAACACCTGAGAGGGGCTGGCAGCTTAGCTTCAAAAAATCTCTCCAGCAGAACACTCGATCCTTGTTCTGGTTAAAACTTGTTCCATACCTAACTGGGGCATACATATCAGTCGACATGTACTTGGATCTCTCCTCGAAAGGGAGCTCGAAAAATCTTTTACTCCCTTCAACCATGTTGAGGATAACTTCGCTTGGGATACCATGGTTTGTCAACTGCATCCATACAAACAAAAACCTCCCATCAGGGTTTACTGGTTTTACTTCCAGTTTTTGCAGGAACACATACATTAGTAAATGTTCAGTTTATATGGTTTATCTTGAGCTAGCCCTTAAACCGCATAATTAAAATCAAACCTCACCTGAAAAAATCCATACTCCTCGCAAGCTTTGGCAAGGGTATTGACAGCATGGGATCTGTTTGAGCCTTGCAGGTGAGCAAAATCAATGACGGGTAACTTGAGATTAGGGTTGCCACTTTGATTGTCATCTCTGGTTAACCCAGGTCTGTCCGAGGCTGGCAATATGTACTTGTTGGGAACCCTGGTGATGCCACTGTCCCATAGGTGTTTCACTCCTTTCTGGTACTGGCTTTCTGGTTGGTCACCTTCCTTGTTGGCTTCGATTGCTGTGCTCATTGCAGGTGACATGGTAATACAAGAATCTAGCTGTAGGATATGTGTGTGCGTGAGTGAGAGAGAGAGAGAGAGCGATAAAGAAAAAAAGAATAATAGTAAAAGAAGTGGTGTAGCAATAGGAGAGGGAAGTGAAGAAATGATGAAGAATAATGAGAGAATTGGTGTGGTGATCGTGAAGAAGAAAAGTGGTATATTTATAGGAGAAATAACAAAATTAAAGCGAGCTGCAGTATCCAGTATTTGGGGGAGAAACCAGCTGTGGTTTTGTGAGACTGCTTCTCCATTCCATTCCATGCAGCGGAACCGTTGACCAAGTAGAGTCAGCCCACGAGTTGGTGGTGCCCAGAAGTATCTTGGCGTCCTACATTTAGAAAATTTCAAAACCGAGTGCCTCCCTTGTATTCTTCTTCTTCCTCTCTCAAAACTGAGTGACTCCCTTTGTCTTGTTCTCTCTCTCTCTCTCTCTCTCTCTCTCTCTCTCATTACTTGATTTTCTCAAGTCTTTATCAATGTACTGTTCAAAGTTTTCTCAAATTAATTATTTTCTAACCTTCTGCCTGTCAGGTTTGCCTAGAAAAATTAAGTATATAAAGTTTATGCGTACCATCATATTTATATTTTGTGAGAAAATGTTAATATGGCTGTGGTACATGTGACCATCGGTCCCATTGTTGTGATATCAAGGAAATGATCATATCACATAAATCTATTACTTAAAATCATACCACATTAATTATTTCTAAGAAAAAAAAAGGAAGTCATCATCTAATACATTTCATTTCATTTCACTGTTAATGTTAATATTTCCTTTGTAAAAAAACAATGATTTAAAAAAAATTGTTAATCACATGAAAAAAATTTATATAATGCATAGAACATGCACACATTTTCTTCATCAATCGAATCCAAAGAAGCCAAAAAGGTGGAAAAACACCTTTTTTCCTTCTAGTTTTAAATATTATTTTGAAGAAAAGTTAATCACTAAAACTTAAATAGTTATTAGGGAGGAAAATGAACACATTTTCCTTGTCCCAATATTATTTTGAAAAAATAAAAAGTTGTTAAAGCTTTATTTAAGTTTTTTTATGTACAAAATAAAATTGAAGAGTCTATTATAATTATAAGCTAAGGGTATGTTTGACAATTATTTTTAAGAATAGTTTTTTATTATTTAGAACATAAAAATTAAAAAAAATATATTTGATAATAAAAAATTATTTTCTATTTTTTGTTCTTAAGAATAAAAAAATGATATTTTTAGAGAATATTTTTTAGTTATTATTACTTGTTTTCTAAGAGTTGTTTATAAAATAATTATATAAGTATATATAATGATTAAAAATAAAACATTATATATAAAAATAATTTTTAAAATATATTTAAAAATATTTAAAACCAGTTAAAATATTTAGGTTCCTAAATAAGTTTTTATTTTATAGAATATTAAAAAATAATTTTCAAAAATTGTTATTTTAAAATTATTTTTGAAAAGAACTATCAAACGTAATAGTCCTTAATGTCTTTATACAATTAGTTAAGGCTAATTAAATACTACTACAAATTTGTTGAAAATTATGTAATAAAAAAGAGACGTTGGTTGACCTCCAATGTTTGGAGAGGAATCTTAACCCTACTTTGATGATCATATTTCCATTATACCAATAGGAAACTTCATCTTGATATTGCTCCAAATTTAATGTCTGCATCCTACAATTTTTGACTCCTAAATTATATACAGTCTTTCCCTCAAAATGAAAAATCTACAACAATGTTTTTTTCTGTCAACATTCTTCAAGGAAAATGGTGATTTCTATGGCATGTTTCTTTCATAGTAGAATGACACGTTTTATGACTTTTCTTTCTTTTATAAATTATTAGTATTTATATCAATTATTCAAAACAATAATTTCTATCGAAGTTTCCTCCCATAGAATTATATGTTTTATCACTTTTCTTCTTTTACAAAATACAAAATATTCATACAAATTATTTAAAATCAATCAAATGTTGCATTTACATGTCATGAACATTTTTTTTTTTGCGGATCAAATTCAATTGTGAAGTTGGATGTAAGGTTATGAAAACCTAATTTGTTTGAATAAAAATTTAATAATCTAGAAGACTATATTTGATTCCATTTGTGGAGAAGGGAATGGAAAAAAAAAAAAAGAAAAGAAAATGACAAAAATATTGAACTTAAACCCAACATTTTTTTCCCCTTGATTCACTCCAAATCAATTTTAATACTTCTCCTTGATTCACTCCTAATCAATTTTAATACTTCCCGTATGAGTTGAAGAACTCCAAGTTAATGTATAAATCTGGTTAATATTTATCATAATTTTTTCTTTTTATTGTATTTTAAAAAATAAGAGATAATTAAGTGAATGTTTGGTAAACCAAATTAACCTAATTTAAGTCATTAAGTAAATTAATAATTTGTTTGATAGTGATTTTACGAAAAGTTTCTAACATTTTTAATACTTTAAAATTTTTGTTATTCAAGTGTTAAAAATGATAGAAACGTTTCCTAGAATTATTATCAAATATAGAATACGTTTGGTAATCATTTTAGGAAGTGTTTATAAACTTTCTAATATTTAAAATTTTTTATTTTTCAAGTATTAGAAATGTTAGAAACATTTCCTAAAATCGCTACCAAACACACTTATAGTCTAAGAGTGAGTTTGAGAGTAATTCTAACAAATATTTTTGACATTTCTAATACTTGAATAATAAAAATTTTTCAAGTGTTAGAAATATTAAAAGCGTTTTTTAGAATCGTTGTTAAACGGGTTCTAAGTAAGATTAATTAGTAAAATAATATAATGATATGACTTAAATAAAAAATAACTTTAAGTAATAAATAAAAATAATTAACTTATTTTTTAAGTTTATATATTCCATTTATCTTTTTTATCCTCATTTATCCTAATTACCTTTATAATCTTTTTTACTACTCTACAACCTTTATTGTTACATAATTTCTATTTTTTTAATTATAATTTATAAGGATAAATATATCAATTTAATAATTTAAAAAAAATTAATTAATTAATTTTATCAAATAATCTTAATACTTAAAATAAGAATTAAGTAATAAATTTTAAATTAATAATTTAAATATAATTTAACTTAAAATCAAGTTAAGTAATTAAGTTTTAGTTAACACCCCGTAACTTTCTTCCTCTCATTGTTTTCTCAATCCAAAGTTTTACTTAACTTTGTGTCCTTAAGAGCCACAATTCATGGGACTCATATATTTGTCAGATAAGTTATTTGAAAAATAGATGCATTTTTTAATTAACTACAATATTTCATTGCCTACAAATGTTTGAGAAAAAAAATTAATTTAATAATTTCCAGAAGAGCACAAAAAGAAAAGAAAAAAAAATAATTGAAAAATCCTATGCTTAATCCATTTCATTATTTCCATATAATTTGTCTTATCACCTGGCAGCCAACTCATATGCTCACTGCTTCCTCTCCAAAAAGAGCGCTCTGATCAAGGCATGAGATGCTTACAGAATGCCAGCTCATTAATTTGATTAAGGTCTAAGGCAAATCTTTTTTAAAAGAAGAAATGAAAGGGAAAGGAAGTTTAGGCTTTGACAAATGTGGCATCTGCCTTGGGATTAGGTATAGCATATGCTGCAAGAAACATAGCACAATTTGAATAGTTTTAAGAGGACATATGGGATTAATAAATATTTAAAAATTAAGTTAAAAGACAAAAATATTGGTTCAATAAGGGTATTTTTCTTTAAAATAATTGTTAAGGTATGTTGTAAGGAATAATGTTGGGTCTGAATACTGTCTTAGTCCTACTTCTTTCATTCCCACTTTTGAAATCCATAGAAAATCTATGTGAATCTAGACAACTTCTGTTTTTCAAACCAGGGTTATGGAGATGAATTTTTGAGATTTAATGACAATTTCAGCCACTTATTCCCATTTGTTGACATGGCTTTCTAATATACTTGGTTTTTTAAGTGATCATCAAATAGGATTTGATTCATCTCCACTTCAAAATCCCTCAAGTTTCTTTGAGCCTTAATTTCACATAAATGTATTTGAATGCTCCATCATTAATGGTTTCATATATAATTTTAATCAAGTTGATAAATTGTTTCATCAATTTGATTTTTTATCGGATTATGTATGTTAAAGAACATAATATATAATGAATCAAAATCCTGTAAGTTTAAAATTTTAAGAAAATAAGTGATTTAATATGGTATTAAAGCTGGTTTGATGGAAGGTTATGAGTTTAAGCCGTCTTTTCGTAATTTGCATATTGGATTTTATAGAAAGTCACGAGTTCAAATTATCTTTTCACAATTTACATATTTGTTATATATATATATATATATATATATATATTAATCCAAGATTCTAGAACCAGAAGACTAATAGTCAATCAATTAAGTAATAATAAACCAGGTCTATGGGCATGTTGGCAAAGGGGTAGAGGCACCAAGGAGGATAGCAGTCTCCTAATTAGCCCAATGTATTCCATGATGAATATCTACTAAGAGAAGGTTAACATATGACTAGATATATTAATGGGATGGCTCTTGTCAAAAAATATTATAATAATTAATATATAAAATATATATATTCCCTTGAGGCTATGAACTCGTTTGAAAGATCTCAGCCAAGTATTAAATTATGAAATGACAGGTAGAGATTGCAGTGTCCCATGGTGGTTTGAGAAGGTGTGCTCATGAGCGTCTTGCAAGGTTTGTGACTATGATGTATATATATTTCCTTCTTACACAAACCCGTGTGCCCTAATTATGAAACAAAACAAAACAAAACAAGAGTCATCTAATGCTAAGCATGAGCACAGGCCACTGCCCAACCAACTCTTCAGTCTTCCCTTTAAATTAATTAACGTAGACCCAATGGAAATGAGAGGGGTATAGTATTAAAAAAGTGTAGGTAAGAGTTTGTCTTTCTCAATTAATGTAAACCTATGAAAATGTAGGTAAGAGGGTGGGGTTAGGGGTGATGGTGGTGGGGGATGGCATCCTGGTCCACAGAATTTGGCCATTGCTCCAAGCTCCATCCATGCATGTTTGTCCTTTCTTCTCCATTCGATGCATGCTCTGGATCCACATCACTCTCCAACATTGTAAATGGTTTTTCTAACTCTCATCTTCTTATTAATTTCTCATCTCTATCGATTAATTCATCTACTCCATCTTTTTTTGTCATCTTTGTCAAGCCATGCATGTAGTCCACTAATTTTCTTGACCATTCCTTAATTGTTTATATTAAATTTTTGAAACCCTAAACTTATTAGGAATATTTCTATATTAAAATTTAAAAAGTATGTTTGAGGAATAATTGTCTCTTAGCATATGTTCTTTTTTTATTGGTGAAAATTCTTGTTTAGATTCTTCTCGTACGGTTGATTTTTCTTTTCCATAAGCACCTATGGACATAACAACATTACCTAATATATTTTTTATTAAAATATATTTTTTTGAAAAATATTTTTTATTACAAGCTTATCAAATATATTTTTTAAATTAAAAAATGTTTTATTTTCTAAACAATAAAAAAATTATTTTTTAAAATAATTTCCAAACATGACACAAAATTATTTTCTAATCAAATAAGGAGGTTGAATATACAACAATAAGAAGTAATATTAGAAAATTATACTATCACATATTTTATTTTTATTTCATGATAACGAGGTTGTCATATACATTATTTCAAATCTAGTATTTCAAGAAAGAAGCAAATATTTTCGAGGTGATTGTGATTTTAACCTTTGAATGAGATTGAATGAAATCAACAAACCATGGTAATCAAGCTCTCCCTTCATCCTTTCACATCCTCAATTTCCCACTTTCCTCCAAAACCTGCTAGGCTTAGGATTAGGGTTTCTAAGTTACACTCTTTCCCACTTCTGACATTGAGTCGACTCAATTCCAAGTCGATGAGCATTGAGTCTGCTGCAAACCTCAATGACCTCGTCTCCAATGACAGAAAAGCTGAAAACTCTAACAATCCGATATAGTACATGGTTTTCTAGTGAGACTTGATAAAGAAAAAAAGAGCATCATTACACAAGGTTTATGTTTCAATGTGTGCGATTTGAGCTTACAATGATGATAACCCATAACTATCAATTTTGTAACAAAAATTTATAAATTTCTATATTCTTTTTACGTTAAACAATTGACAATGAGAAAATATGTATTGGTAATAACATGAAAATGTCTTTTTTTTTTCTTTATTTGTAATTTTTAAGAGAAGATGAATAAATACAAAGTAAAAATTATGACATAACTTGTAATGTTCGATGATAATAAAATTTAAGATATTATCTATTAGGGTATGAAGAACACACAAAGTTTATGAAGCTTTGCTAAAAATTGATTGGAATTGTTTGAAGATAAATAATGTTGTAATAATTTGTGTGATATCTTACATTAAATAAAGGAGAAAGTTTATGATATTATATAAGTATGAACTTCTCTTAACCATATATAAATGTTTTAAAATTATAAGGGCCCCAAGGCCAAAAACGAATAATATCTATATGGTTGGGTGCAAGTTGTTTCAAATTGTGTCAGAGCCAATCCCCGACTCCGATGTAGGGGTTTGTTTGGCCATATAAGGAGTGTTTATCTGTTTGACTCTACAATCTCATGGAGTACAACAAGTACATTGTGCTTGTATGAAGGGGTGTTTGTGATATCTAACTTTGGATATGAGAGAAAGTTTCTATGACTATATAAGTATTAGTCCCCTTTTGGGTCCAAAATTGATAATGTTTACACAGTTGGGTGTAGATCGTTACAAATGGTATCAGAACTGATTCTCAACCCCGGTGTGAGAGTTTATTTAGCCTCGCAAAAGGTGTTTTTCTATTTGACCTTGTAATCTAATGAGACATAATAAAGATGTTGTGTTTGTATGTGAAGGTGTTTATGATGTTCCACATTAAATAGGAGATAAAGTTTCTAACACTATATAAATATGAGTTATTTTAATTATATATATTCATTTTAAAGTCGTGAGGATCCATTGAGTTCAAAACATACAATATCTATATGGTTGAGTGTGAATCCTTACAAAAGGTATCAGAGTCAATTATCAACCCCAATGTGGGGTTTGTTTGGCCATATAGAGGGTGTTTGTCTATTTGACCCCACAATCTCATGAGATACAATGAGGACGTTGTGTTTATATGAAAAAATGTTTATGATATCGTACATTGGATAGAAAGAAAGTTTTTGATACTATATAATTAAGTATGAGTCTCTCTTAACCCTATATACGTTTTTTAAAAGTGTGAGGACTCTCCTTAAGTTCAAGACGAACAATATCTACACGGTTGGGTGCGGATCGTTATAATTTGTATGTTAATATATATATATATATATATATATATATATATATATATACTAGCAAAGTTTTTTCTTTTTCTTTTTTACTATTCATTGGGATATTTATGAAAACTTTTGTTATTTATAATAATTCAAGTTGTTCCTCGTTATATCAATTTACTATTTAAGAGAAAAAAATTGAATAGCTTGAGATTTGATGTTAACTGTTGAGGCCTTGTATTCTCAATGATCCACGTAGTTGCCAAATGGATGGACATACGATCTCAACCAATACAGATTCCTGATTCAACTGTTCCTGCAAAAGGCGTCCGGACGGGGTGTCCGAACACACCCTCCGATGGTTTTGTCAGCCATGGAAAGAGAGATAAAATCAGTTGACACAGTTGACCTTTTACTAGGTGTTGAAAAGCTTACCTTCCTCCTTACGCGAAGGTTTATATATATAGCATCAGAAGTTCTCTCTCCTCCATAAATGATGGAAGGCTTTTTGGTTTACCATGATGCCACTAGGTGGTGGCAGGGACATCCTCACCCTATGGGCGGCTGTCAGAGATCGTGGGAAGTGACTTGCCGTCACTTCTGTCTTTTCACTCTGTAGGCGTCGAGATGTAAATTGTGACATGATGTCAGAATGACGTAGTAAGGCATGCTTACTTTGGCCGATGATCCGGATCAGATATATCCGGATAGAATACGAAAGGTCGCCGGATGAGCTAAAACATATCCGGGTAGAATATGAAAGGTCGCCGGATGAGAATTAGCGGCAGTTTGGATGTGATGCTTTGTCAGTGCCGTATGCTTCTATTTCAGGGAGTCCGGATAGGAGAAGCGCACCACATGTCTTCTTGGGGATCCGGATGGAACTGATCCGGATAGAACTGTGTGCCACGTGTCGTCAGGTGTAGGGGTCCCTACATTAACTAGTGACCCATGTCTATTCGAATGGGAAAAAGATGAATAACTTGAAATTTCATCATATTGCAATACATCGTACTTGTGGTGTTTTTACATCGTAATATTAGTATATTTTTGTTATAGCTGTGTAATCTAATCAATTGCATTATTAAAATCCTAATATTAATAATTGAAGGTCATTTTCAGTACTTTTGCCTCTAATTTTGTTGTAAGGACTTTTGAGGACTTTTTCCCTTTTTTTTTTTACTATCCTTTGCTAGGCTGATCAAAATAGCCTACCCTTTAGATTACTTGTCATCTATAGTCCACCCTATGCGATGATTTTTTCAAAAGAGAATAATTCCTAATATTGTTATAGTTACAAAACAACCTTATTCAATGACGAACTTTTAAGAAAGTGGTCTACTTGTAGTTTTCATTGTCCATGAATTTTGTCAATTGATTAACAGGTTTTGATTTTGAGAAAAATAATAATAATAAAATATTTTGATAATCAGAAAATAGAAAATAATTTTTAAAAAAAATAGAAAATATGATGTTTTTTTATAATATATTTTAGTTGTTATTTTAACTTTTTTTTTAAATAAAAAAATAGATCAAATATGAAGAGTAGTTAAAAATAAAACACTACATATAAAGTTTATTTTAAAAAATTATCTAGAAACATAAAAAATAAATTGACTTTTGTTATACATAACATCATATAATTTTTTTCGAAAATTGTTCTAAAAAAGTGTTTTTGAGAACAATTTTGAGAAAACACTCCCAAATTTGTCAAATTTTCAATGAAATTAAATTTCATAAATGTTATAGTTTTATTATTAAAAAATATAGATGGTTACACTTGAATCATAAAATTTGGATTAGAAACAAATTTAGTAAATCTTTTATCATACATTATAATTGAATATCTAAAGATTTAATAAGGGAAAAGTGGGATTTGATTCTTCACTAATATAAAAATATATGGAAAAAAGAGCATCAAAAAATTTTAAATTAGTATTATCTTCATCTATTTAAAAATAATTTGAAATACATACACTTTTTAATGAATTATCTAATTATTTCAAAAAATGTCATTTTATTTGTCATGTCATTCAAATTAATTGACAATTAGACTTCTTCATTTTTTTTTCTATAGAAACAAACTAAGATTCTTATTTTGGTTTCCTAAAAGTTTAGGAAATATTGTGTAAAAAAAATCCTATTTAAATAGAATTAATATTTTTTTTATTTCCTAGATTTTTAAGAGCAAATATTGTCAAACAAATCCTATTTAATCATAATTACCGATTCAAAAAGTAATAAGGTTGTTTATTAAATAATAATTAATAAATTTAATAATGTATAATTATTTTTTTATGATTAATTTATTTAATATAAAATATTTATTTATTTTTATACTATATATCAAGGTACAATTATATTGTAAAACATTTTATATTTGAAATGCTCTTATAACAAATTTTATTCTCTACTATATTAAATAATTATTAATACTATATAATAAATACAAATTTATTATTGATTTATTTATTATCAATAATATGAATTTATTTTTAACTTATTAATACTATAATAAACTCTTTCTTTTTCAAATTCTTACTTGATACTATTTTTAGAGAAAAAAAAATCTCAAATAATATAATAATAATAATAATAATAATAATAATAATAAAATATCTAAAAGGAAGGAAAACATTTATATGGAGGAGTCTAGTTGTTGATTGATCCGGATTACATGGAAAGTAAAGAGGCATTTTTGGGAATAATTCGATGATTCATTAAAAATGCATGTATTTTAAATTATTTTTAAATAAATAAAGATAATACTAATTGTAAAAATCTAAAGTTCTTTTTTACACATATT
This sequence comes from Vitis hybrid cultivar, assembly GCA_022058775.1. Taxonomy (NCBI): domain Eukaryota; kingdom Viridiplantae; phylum Streptophyta; class Magnoliopsida; order Vitales; family Vitaceae; genus Vitis; species Vitis hybrid cultivar. The sequence continues at coordinate 2,199 of JAJJMF010022879.1, read as the reverse complement.
TTCTGAATCAAATATCACTTTTCATATTTAATTACTTTGAAAGAAAAAAAAAAGATTTGATACTCTTTCCCAAAATAAAATTCCAAAAATTAATAAATTAATTTTAGAAATATGTAAATCCAAAGGTACACCACATCAAAGCAAATATTTTTAAAAATATTTAACATTTTCGTAGCAACCAAACATAGTTAAGCACAAATTTTTATGGTACTACTAATTTTCTAACTAATTATAAAATTTTATTATGGTAATAACTTCTAATATTTTGGAATATTTGGAAATTATGCTAAATTGCTAGTTTTAAAATTAAAATAAAAAGAAATATAATAACTAATTTTATAGATGTTTTAAAATGTAAAAATTTTAAAAAATGATTCGACATTCAAATATGAATAAAAACAAACAATTGATAAATTAATAATATTTAAATACTAATAAAAAACAAATAATCTAAACATTTTGAAAGTGTTTTATAAATCAACTTAATCACTTAATATAATTTAATAATTTAATTTAAGTTATTGAGTAGATTAAATATATTTAATGAAATAACTTAATATCACAACTTAAAGTTAAAAACATCTTTAAATATTAAGTCAAAATAATTAACTTATTTTTAATCTTAAATCTTTTTTGCTTCATTTACTCATATCTAATGAGGTCTATTTTTCAACCATGACTCCACGTCTATACTACCAAGAAATTTTGAAAATTGATCCAGTAATTTTAAATTTTAAAGTTTTTTTTTTGAAAAAACAACTTCAATATTTAAACTGAAATTGTTTCTTTAAAACACAACTTCTCATTGACGTGTAAAAAGGTCCCATCAATTTGAAAATAATTTTAAATTTATCATATTTCAAAGAAAAATATATTAAATTTTTTTTTTTCCTTTCTCTTTTTTCAAAATCCCTCTATATAATATTATAACTCGGGGTTTAATACATGCCACGGACAAATTTCAGTTTTAAAGGTCAACCGCAATTAATTATTAAGTATAATTTGGATATAACTATAATATTTTTCTTTAAATAGAAAATAAAATTTTAGTTCACTAAATTTTAAATATATCAAAATTATCCAATATTTTTAAAATATAGATCCAACGGTAAAAAGTTAAATACATAGTGATACTAGTTATAACTTCCACTTTTAACTTATTGTTGCATGCAGAATTTAAAAGCTATCTTAAATATGGCCATCTAATCATATGCTCATAGTCTTGCCACTTGGCATGGCCTTGGTCTTATGCCATATTTTTGGGAAAAATTACTACGTTGATTATGAAAAATGTTATGGTACTTATCAAAGTTTAAAGTTCAATATGTAGATGACATCGATGTAGACTATTTAACAGAAGTATAAGCAAATGAGAATAAAATATTATTAACCCAAACCACACACATGAACAAAAAATAAAAAATAAAAAAAAATATAAAAAATTTAACATGATTCGACGATCAATGAAATCCTTATGTTTATGAAGTGTACCAACGTTTAACAATCCATTAGTCAAAAGAAATAAAAAGAGTTTATATGATGAAGCTCCCAAAAAAACCTTTCAATTGCAGTCGAACTTTCTTATAAAACCCTAAAAAACATAGTAATATTAAATATAAATGAGGATAAATTTATCATTCATTACATAAATATAAATAAATAAAAAATTCTAGAGGAGCTACCTCTTTAGCCCCAATGAGCTAATCAAATCAAGGAGTTCCCCATGAGCTTAATGGAGGACTCAATCGTCAATATCTTGAACGAAGTATAATAAAACTTATTTAGACTTCATAATCCAATGAATATAAGGATAAATACAAATGAAAAACTAGTATACAAATAATGGGGTTTAAAAATGTACATATATCACTCCAACTGATTTTATGGTGATTTTTAGAACTTATAGAAAAAGGGTAATGAAGGCCTCATGCAATCACGTTGTGGTACGTGGTACTTGATGCATGGATCCAATGAATCAAAATGGCACTCCTTCTCTTGATCTACGATATTATTAGAGAAGAAATGATGTGTATCTTCTTCTTCCGGAAATGAGCCAAAATTCAAGAGGTGGTGTAGATGCCTCGAGCTGTTTCTATCAACTGGAGCTTAATAATGTCAATGATTTCCCTCATACCTCCAAAATGGTCCTCCTTAACCTTGGTCCATAACCTATGCTAATGTCCAACATTAATCCTTCTT
>JAJJMF010022878.1:53176-69656 GCA_022058775.1 Vitis hybrid cultivar | reverse complement strand
TGATTTTTAGCTTTGTAAATACCTATTTTACCCTTGTAATCAACCAATGAAAAGGTTGCTTTTGTAATAGCTCTTGTAATTTAGCTTGTTATTGTCTTTAAATAGAGGTGAAGAGCCTCAGACAAAAAATGTTGTAACCTGTAACTTTATAAGTTATAAAAGCACTTTTGTTCAAAAGCTTCTTTTCTCTTTTCTTTCTCATTTTCTTAGTAACTAAACATCCTCCGAGGATGAAATCCCCAAGGATGAGAGGCTAAAACCCTTGTAGTTTCTTGAAGTAATGGATGCCATGTGAAGCTCCTGTGTCAGGATGGAGATTTCCAAGCCATAAATGTTAGTAGCTGAGCGTCATAAATGTTTTCATTCAAAGTAAAGCTTTTAATCCCTCTGACTTGCTTTGAATGGCCAATACTTGATAACCTTTTGGTCTCAGTGGATTCTTATTGTTAGATCCACTGACATTCATTAGTTATCTCCTACGAGCCATTGTATTGCAAGTCGAGGAGATGACCTATATCAATAAAAGAGCATTTATGAGGTTCAGCTACCCTTTTTATAAGTTTTCAAGGACTAAAACTCAGTTGTTAAACTCATACCGGTTCGGGAAGTAAGCATCACCTTAGTTGCTTCCCTAACTCGAGGTGAAAAGTCCCAAAATCTCCATTTTTACACAGTGAGTTAAGCATGGCTATCCAAAGCTTTGAGAAACTTCTTTTTCCATCTTTTAACCTATTTTCATGTTAGTTTAGTTTACAACACCTTCATCTTTTTATGTTTTCATCTTAACTTAATTTTTATTAAGAAAAGTTCACTCCATCCTCCGAACTTCACCAGTTAAAGTAAAAACCCTTCCCAGTGTTCGATCCTAGAGCCACTATGCTATAGTAGCTTTGCTACCTTAGTGTAAGGACCTTAGGTATAAATTTTGTTGATACCCTTACATGCCAAGCTACCAAGAGTCGGGCTATCAAATGGCGCCGCTGCCGGGGAAGGGTGTTACTTCATTGTGAATACCTTGTGAGACTTCTCATGAGTAAGGTGAATTCTATCTCATTTTTCATTTACTAGCTTTTTATTTTAGTTTTAGAGCATTTTTAACTTAGTTTAGATAAGTTTCTTTTAGCTTTTAACTTTCATTTTTAGTTTATTTTTCATACTCTGTTTTTCCTTCCGCATGCTCTGTTTTTTTTTTCTTTTTCTTTGTTTTGTTTATTTGTTTTGTTCCAGCTGAATCCGTGCATGCCCTATTGGATTAGAGACCAAGAGGGAAGGTTAGTGCGGATAGAGACTCCACGAGCTACTGAATTAGAGATTATTTTGGAAGTCATGGAGAATCAGCCAGAGGATCAACATTCACAACACGGGCAGGGGAATGATCCGAACTTGTATAGGTCCATGAGGGACAGGATGCACCCTCCAAGGATGACTGCACCATCTTGCATCATTCCTCCTATAGAGCAATTGATTATAAGGCCACACATCGTGCCTCTGCTTCCTACTTTCCATGGGATGGAAAGTGAAAATCCATATGCGCACATAAAGGAATTCGAAGATGTGTGCAATACTTTTCAAGAAGGGGGAACAACTATTGAGCTTATGAGGTTGAAGCTCTTTCCATTCACATTAAAGGACAAAGCCAAGATATGGCTCAATTCTTTGAGGCCGAGAAGCATAAGAACATGGACAGAACTTCAAGCTGATTTTTTGAAGAAGTTTTTCCCTACTCACAGAACAAATGGATTGAAGAGACAAATCTCCAACTTCTCAGCACGTGAGAATGAAAAATTTTATGAATGCTGGGAGAGGTATATGGAGGCCATCAATGCATGTCCTCACCACGGCTTTGATACATGGCTTTTGGTGAGCTATTTTTATGATGGCATGTCATCTTCAATGAAGCAGATATTGGAGACAATGTGTGGGGGTGATTTCATGAGCAAGAACCCTGAGGAGGCTATGGATTTCCTAAGTTATGTCTCAGAGGTTTCCCGTGGATGGGATGAGCCCAATAGCAGAGAAATGGGGAAGAGGCCAGTTCAGCAAACGTCAAGAGGGGGAATGTACAATCTGAGTGAAGACATGGAGATGAAAGCCAAGGTGGCTGCCATGGCTAGAAAAATAGAGGAAATGGAGTTGAGAAAAGTTCACGAAGTCCAAGCTATTTCAGAACCTCAACAACAAGCCAATCCTTGCTCCATCTGTCAGTCATTTGAACATATGGTGGAAGAATGTCCCACTATTCCAGCAGCAAGAGAAATGTTCGGGGAACAAGCTAACCTGATTGGCCAATGGAAGCCAAATTCAAATGCTCCTTATGGCAACACGTACAACTCTAGCTGGAGGAACCACCCAAACTTTGCATGGAAGCCAAGGCCAAACCCATATCAGTCACCAGCCCAATCAAGCCAACAAAGTCAAGGTCAATCCTCAGTTGAGCAAGCACTCGTAAGCCTTAGCAAGGTTATGGGTGACTTTGTGAGTGAGCAAAAATCCATCAACTCTCAACTAAATCAGAAGATTGACAACATAGAGAGTACATTGAACAAGAAGATAGATGGGATGCATAATGAGTTGTCTCAGAAAATTGACAACATCCAATATTCCATCTCAAGGCTCACAAATTTAAACACTGTCAATGAGAAAGGGAAGTTTCCCTCTCAGCCTCACCAAAATCCTAAGGGGATACATGAAGTGGAATCCAAAGATGAGGATTCTTCAAAGGTGAGGGACGTGCAAGCTATTATCACTTTGAGAAGTGGTAAGGAAGTGCATCAGCCAGAGCATGATCAGAGGAAAGCCAAAGAAGACAAGGTTGATAGAAAAGAACAAAAGGGAAAGGAAGTTCAGATGAAAGAAAGCATCATTCCTAGCATGGATGAGGAACCTCAAATTCTTTTAAAGGAAGGCATGATGAAGAAGCACATGCCTCCTCCATTTCCTCAAGCCTTGCGTGGGAAGAAACCGATCAAGAATGCTTCTGAGATTCTTGATGTGCTAAGACAAGTGAAGGTGAATATTTCTTTACTTGATATGATCAAGCAAGTACCCACATATGCAAAGTTTTTGAAGGACTTGTGCACTGTGAAAAGAGGACTCAATGTTACAAAGCAAGCCTTCCTAACCGAGCAAGTGAGTGCTATAATCCAATGCAAGTCTCCAATCAAATACAAAGATCCGGGGTGTCCTACAATCTCAGTCAATATTGGAGGAACCCAAGTGGAGAAGGCATTGCTTGATTTGGGGGCAAGTGTTAACTTGCTTCCATACTCTGTATACAAGGAGCTGGGGTTGGGAGAACTCAAGCCAACATCGATCACCCTATCCTTAGCTGACCGATCAGTGAAAATCCCCAGGGGGGTAATAGAGGATGTATTGGTTCAAGTTGACAAATTCTACTATCCAGTAGATTTTGTGGTGCTTGATACGGATCCCATTGTCAAAGGGATCAACTATGTTCCAATCATCCTTGGAAGACCATTCCTTGCAACATCCAATGCAATCATCAATTGTAGGAATGGGGTCATGCAACTCACTTTTGAGAATATGACATTGGAACTCAACATCTTCCATCTATGTCAAAAGCACATCCATCCTGAAGAAGATGAGGGCCCAGAAGAAGTGTGTATGATAGATACCCTGGTGGAGGAGCATTGTAATCAGAGTATGCTTGATCAGTTTGAAGAGAATCCAGATGAAAGCCATGAAGATCTTGATGATGGGTTAGCTAAACCCATGGGAATGAATGCCGTTATGTCAAACTGGAGACAAAAGCCAGTGATCCTCCCTTTGTTCAAGGATGAGGAAGAGATGAAAGAAGCTAAGGATGCAATCCTTAAGCTTGAATTGAAGACCCTTCCTGCCGAGTTGAAGTATGCTTACTTGGAGGAAGGTAATAAAGCCCCGGTGGTAATTTCTTCTTCTTTAACCATTTCACAAGAGGACAATCTTCTAAGAATCCTTAGAAAGCACAAGAAGGCCATCGGATGGCAAATTTCTGATTTGAAGGGGATAAGCCCATTGATTTGCACGCACCATATTTATATGGAGGAGGGAGCTAAGCCAACTCGTCAGCCACAGAGGAGATTGAATCCTCATATGCAAGAGGTAGTAAGGGCTGAAGTGTTGAAGCTTCTTCAAGTGGGCATCATTTACCCCATTTCAGATAGCACTTGGGTGAGTCCAACCCAAGTTGTTTCAAAGAAGTCCGGGATAACCGTAGTCAAGGGGGAAAATGGGGATGAAGTGTCCACACGCCTCACAACTGGTTGGAGGGTGTGCATTGACTATAGGAAGCTAAACACAGTAACGAGAAAGGATCACTTCCCTTTACCTTTCATGGATCAAGTCCTTGAGAGAGTATCTGGGCATCCTTTTTATTGCTTCTTGGATGGGTATTCCGGGTATTTTCAAATAGAGATTGATGTGGAGGACCAGGAGAAGACTACCTTCACTTGTCCATTCGGCACCTATGCTTATAGGCGGATGCCTTTTGGATTATGCAACGCTCCTGCTACCTTCCAAAGATGCATGCTTAGCATTTTCAGTGACATGGTTGAACGAATCATGGAAGTCTTCATGGATGACATAACTGTGTATGGGACTTCTTTTGAGGATTGTTTGTCACATCTTGAAGATGTTTTGAAAAGATGCATAGAGAAAGACCTCGTACTCAATTGGGAGAAGTGCCATTTTATGGTAAATCAAGGTATTGTTCTTGGGCACGTAATCTCAAAGAAGGGTATAGAGGTAGATAGAGCTAAGGTGGAACTAATTGTGAAGTTGCCACCTCCCACCAATGTAAAAGGAATAAGGCAATTCCTTGGGCATGCCGGGTTTTATAGGAGGTTTATAAAGGATTTTTCCAAGATTGCCAAACCTCTTTGTGAATTATTAGTGAAGGATGCCAAGTTAGAGTGGGATGATAAATGTCAAAGGAGTTTTGAGCTTCTTAAGCAATTCTTGACATCAGCGCCCATTGTGAGAGCACCAAATTGGGAGTTGCCATTTGAAGTGATGTGTGACTCAAGTGATTATGCCATTGGGGCTGTTTTGGGACAAAGAGAAGATGGTAAACCTTATGTGATCTACTATGCAAGCAAGTCTTTGAATGATGCTCAAAGGAATTACACCACCACTGAGAAGGAATTACTTGCTGTGGTGTATGCTTTGGATAAGTTCAGAGCTTATTTGATAGGGTCTTCCATTGTGGTATTCACGGATCATTCAGCTTTGAAGTATTTGCTAACCAAGCAAGATGCCAAGGCTAGGTTGATTAGGTGGATACTTTTGCTTCAAGAGTTCAACCTCCAGATCAGAGATAAGAAATGTGTTGAGAATGTGGTAGCTGACCACTTGTCAAGGCTCAACATCGCTCATGACACCCATGGACTTCCCATAAATGATGATTTCCCTGAGGAATCCTTGATGCTTGTGGAGGAAGTGCCATGGTTTGCACACATTGCCAATTACTTGGTCACGGGAGAAATACCAAGTGAATGGAGCTCTCAGGACAAGAAAAATTTCTTTGCCAAGGTCCATGCATATTATTGGGAGGAGCCTTTTCTCTTCAAGTATTGTGCGGACCAAATTATAAGGAAGTGTATGCCTGAACAAGAGAAGCATGGGATCCTATCTCATTGCCATGAGAATGCATGTGGAGGCCACTTTGCCTCTCAAAAGACGGCAATGAGAGTTCTTCAATCGGGCTTTTGGTGGCCCTCACTTCTTAAGGATGCCCATGAGGTAAGTAAAGGATGTGATAAGTGCCAAAGACTAGGCAAGCTTTCAAGGAGAAACATGATGCCTTTGAACCCCATCTTGATAGTGGATCTTTTTGGTGTTTGGGGCATAGACTTTATGGGACCTTTCCCTATGTCTTTTGGCCACTCCTACATCTTGGTAGGAGTTGATTATGTTTCAAAGTGGGTTGAAGCTATACCCTGTAGAACCAATGATCACAAAGTGGTTCTCAAGTTCCTAAAAGAAAACATCTTCTCGAGGTTTGGAGTGCCTAAAGCAATCATCAGTGATGGAGGCACTCACTTTTGCCACAAGCCCTTTGAAGCTCTTTTGGCCAAGTACGGAGTTAAGCATAAGGTAGCTACACCTTATCATCCTCAGACGAGTGGCCAAGTAGAGCTAGCTAACTGGGAAATTAAGAACATCTTGATGAAGGTGGTGAACACCAATAGGAAAGATTGGTCTGTTAAGCTCCTTGATTCCCTATGGGCGTATAGGACGGCTTATAAGACTATCCTTGGGATGTCACCGTACCGTCTTGTTTATGGCAAAGCTTGCCATCTTCCCGTTGAGATTGAGTTCAAGGCATGGTGGGCCATTAAAAAGCTCAACATGGATTTAACTAAGGCTGGGCTAAAGAGGAGTTTGGATTTGAATGAGCTTGAGGAATTGAGAAATGATGCCTATCTCAACTCAAAAATAGCTAAGGAAAAGCTAAAGAGATGGCATGATCAGTTGGTGACCAAGAAAAAATTTTTCAAGGGACAAAGAGTCTTGCTATATGACTCTAAGCTTCACCTATTTCCGGGAAAGCTCAAATCAAGGTGGGTAGGGCCTTTTGTCATCCACCAAGTACACTCACATGGAGTAATTGAGTTACTCAACTCAAAAAGTGAAAAGACCTTCAAGGTAAATGGGCAAAGACTCAAGCCCTACATCGAGCCATTTTCCCATGACAAGGAGGTACTCATCCTCCATGACCCATCACATCCTTGAGAAAGTGTGGTAAGTTGATGAGCTTAGCATGAAAAGCTAAGTGCTCATCTCTTTTTGTTTTAATTTTAGTATTACATTCTTGTTTACTTTGCATTTTTAATACTTTTGCACATATTTTGTTTAGGTTTCTTAGTTTTGATTTTGATTTTTTTTTATGTTTTTAATGGAGCTTTGATGTCCAATAGCAGGTACAAAAGCTCACAAATGTGGAGAAAAAGGTGAAATAGGGGAGAAATATATCTAAGTCCAAGCTTAAAAGCCTATTTCGCAACTCAAAAAGTGAGTTGCGAAATGCACATTTTGGCAAGATGCAAAATGCAACCTCTCAGGATTGCACTTTCGCAAGGAGTAACCAGTGTGAAAATTTTCGCAAGTCATTTTTCAACTTGTGAAATTATTTTCAAAGCAAATATCAAAATGTACTTTACCACATCTCTAAGGGATTCTACTTTGGACCCCACCATCTAGTCATGGCTGCTCTTACCTATTTTGAAGAGAAGGTGCATAGGAAGCGCCTACACAAAGCTGGTATTATTCCACTCTTATTTCCGAGGCTGATCTCTCAGGTCTTAGAGGATATGGGATACCCTTCTCAGCCCCACCTAGAGCGTCGTCATCATTGTCGAGAGCTCTTTACCAGTGAGAGTTGGACCCAGTTCTTAGACTGCTCACCCATGGACCAGGGTATCCCTAGACCATTAGCTCCCGCGCCTCCAGCTTCTCCAGCGCCTCCCGAGTTTCCAGCAGCCTCAGCACCTACAGTACAGACATCACCAGAGCAGGACCCACATACCACAGAGCCTTCTTCTTCAGTACCTGCTCCAGTGACTTGCACTACTGATACTCCCACACCACCAGTCACTCCTGCTCCAGCCTATGCTAAATCTTCAGTCGGGCCGTCCATCACTGTCTCCGCTACAGAGTTCAAAGCTCTCATGTCGTCCTTTCACTCATTAAGCGCCTCTCAGGCCACCTTAGTCCGTGAGATGCAAGCCATCAGATGACAGATGGATACCATACAAACACATCAGGCTCAGCATACAGCTATCCTGGACCAGCACTCCGCCATGCTCTCTCAGATCCACCATCACTTGGGCATATCACCTCCTCCACCTCAGGAGCCACATCCATGATTGGATATTTCTATCTCCATTTTGTATATGTTTTTTGTATATGTACATGATTTATATTCTGAGATTGTATGTACCTCATGCTTATATCTTGTACTCAACTCTTTCAGTTTATATAAGCATCATTTTTTGTATCTTATCTCCTCTCTCACGTTTCTTATGGTTTTTGAATCATGTGGATGCACTCACACGCTTTGAATACCACATCATCATAAGGTATATCATTCCTTCCTCGTCTTTTTCGATAGAAACATTGGGGACAATGTTCATATCGGTTGGGGGAAGAGTTGAGGAAGTAAGTATTTCCTATTTTAGTTAGTTATTTTGTTGATTTTTTTTTGCCCTTTTTCAAAATTTTTTGTTTCATTCTCTATGGTTGTTAAAGATAATTTCTCAAAATAAAATAGGATAAGTCGAGTTTTAACTTAATTACTTAAGTCTTAGAGTTTGTTTTATGCTTTCAAAGTTGATAATCTATTGAAGCCCTCTTTGATTTCAAACTTATTTCTTCCATTTCAAGCTTTACACACACCGTGCACATTAGATCCCGGATATATGATGTAAAACTTTCTCACCCTCTAAGCTTAGGAAAATTTTGACTTGGTTCATTACTTAACTTCTTTTTAATAGTGTTGGGACACCTCAAAAAGACCAATGAGTCTTAAAAAATAAATAAATAAAAAAAAAAAAAAAAAAAAAGAGAATAAGCTTCTATTCTTTCCTTGAAACCTAAGCATGATTCGAAGGGGTGGCGAAAGCCTTTAAAACCCGATGCCCTAAACCTTGATTGGTTGGGAGTCATCGATCCTCTGCTTGCTACATAGGTGAATTGGTTAAGTTTAGTGAGTAAAAAGAATTGTGAATAAGAAGGTGCATTCGTAACCTATTAAGAGTTGGTTAATTTTGCCAATGTTCGAGAAAAGCTTAGGTTGGGGGGAGAGGATAGTTGTACATACTATATCCGGAAGCTAATCTCATTAACACTTAGCTCATTATGGAAGAGTTTGATCCGGAACCTTGAGAGTGGAGATTCTTTTGATACTTAATTGCATAATCTCCACTCTTTGTACTTTTTGTTTAAGTTTAAGCTTTGACAACTCCTATTGCATTTTGAATCTTCATATCTTTAGTTCACCATGTGAGATGTGTTTTGATATCAGTCATGCCACTCAATTATTTTTTGGAGTGATTTGCATGACCTCTTTTATGTATATTATTATGTTTGCTTAGTTTTTCTCTCCTTCATTGCTAAGGGACTAGCAATATGTCGGTTGGGGGGAGTGATTACTACTCAAAACATGCTATTTTGTAGCTTGTAATTAGCTCTTTTAAACACCCTTGAGTAGTAATTATTACCTTTTAACTCAATTGACATGTTAAGGACCCTTGCAATCGTTTCTAATCAAATTGTGTTAAGTTTTGGTGTTTTTGATAGCTTTTAGCTACACCAAAGCAATCCAAGAATGAGGGAGAGCTATATATAGTTATGGCAAAGCTTTTGGAAGCTCAAATTCATGAAGAACCAAGCTTTGGAGCTCCATAGCCCTTTTCCAAAGTCGTTCAAAGTATGCAAGGAAAGAACAATGGAGAAGAGGAAAACAGAGTGAAGAAAACAGAGGACAGCAGCTGCAGTCTTCTTTCGCACTTTTGGGGCACTTCCCGAAGTCCATTTTCTACATGCTATATACCATTTCAAAGCTCAGGAAGTCAAGAATCCAACGCTTCAAACCTTGCGAAAATTTCGCAAGGAGAATTTCACTTTGCAAAAATTTCACAAGGGGATTTTCCTCATGGTGCGAAATTTGGCCATTTCGCACCATGAAGAAAGCACCTTGCGAAATTTCGCAAGGTGGATTTAGGCACCTTGCGAAATGCCAAATTTTCGCAAGGTGGCTTTTCACCTTGCGAAATTTGGACCCTTCATCTTTTCCCTTGCGAAAATGCCTTTGAAATCCCCTGTTTTGAGACGCTGTTGATGATATTCCACTGCCGGTTCTCCAAGATATTTTGCTTGATTTTTAGCTTTGTAAATACCTATTTTACCCTTGTAATCAACCAATGAAAAGGTTGCTTTTGTAATAGCTCTTGTAATTTAGCTTGTTATTGTCTTTAAATAGAGGTGAAGAGCCTCAGACAAAAAATGTTGTAACCTGTAACTTTATAAGTTATAAGAGCACTTTTGTTCAAAAGCTTCTTTTCTCTTTTCTTTCTCATTTTCTTAGTAACTAAACATCCTCTGAGGATGAAATCCCCAAGGATGAGAGGCTAAAACCCTTTTAGTTTCTTGAAGTAATGGATGCCATGTGAAGCTCCTGTGTCAGGATGGAGATTTCCAAGCCATAAATGTTAGTAGCTGAGCGTCATAAATGTTTTCATTCAAAGTAAAGCTTTTAATCCCTCTGACTTGCTTTGAATGGCCAATACTTGATAACCTTTTGGTCTCAGTGGATTCTTATTGTTAGATCCACTGACGTTCATTAGTTATCTCCTATGAGCCATTGTATTGCAAGTCGAGGAGATGACCTATATCAATAAAAGAGCATTTATAAGGTTCAGCTACCCTTTTTATAATTTTTCAAGGACTAAAACTCAGTTGTTAAACTCATACCGGTTCGGGAAGTAAGCATCACCTTAGTTGCTTCCCCAACTCGAGGTGAAAAGTCCCAAAATCTCCATTTTTACACAGTGAGTTAAGCATGGCTATCCAAAGCTTTGAGAAACTTCTTTTTCCATCTTTTAACCTATTTTCATGTTAGTTTAGTTTACAACACCTTCATCTTTTTATGTTTTCATCTTAACCTAATTTTTATTAAGAAAAATTCACTCCATCCTCCGAACTTCACCAGTTAAAGTAAAAACCCTTCCCAGTGTTCGATCCTAGAGCCACTATGCTATAGTAGCTTTGCTACCTTAGTGTAAGGACCTTAGGTATAAATTTTGTTGATACCCTTACATGCCAAGCTACCAAGAGTCGGGTTATCAGGGTCCATCGATGACTCCCAACCAATTAAGGTTTAGGGCATCAAGCTTTAAGGATCTTTCAACCACTAACTCCTCGGATTTTACCCCAGACTTTTGAGAATGAATTTTAATACCCAAGCACCTACAGTATGTTAAACTCCACCTATTCACCCTTGTAACGAGCATTGAGGTCGGTGACTCCCAACCAATGAAAGCTTAGGGCACCAGGTTTTAAAGATTTTCACCATATACCCCTCAGACCTTGCTCAGGTTTCAAGGTAAGCAAACATTTTTTTCATTCTTTTTTTTTTTTTCTTTAAAGACTCATTGGCTTTTTATAAGGTGTCCCAACACTATTAAATGAGGTCAAAGGTACCAAGTCTAAAATTTTCCTAAGTCAAGAGGGAAATAGTTTTTCATCTTATAATCGAAACCTATTGTGCATAGTGTGTGGATAGCTTAAAGTGGAAGAACTAAGGTTGAATTCAATAGAAGCTTCAACAATTCATCAACTTTAATAAGCATAATACAAACTCTAAGTCAAATAAAAATACAAAAATTCAATTTCTCCCATTTCATTTTGAGAATTTTTCCTTAATAACCATGGAGAGTAGAATAAAAACTTTAAAAAATTTTAAAATTAAGCAAAAAGCAACTAAATTACCAAAATAACTTAGCATTAATAACAAAACTTCCTTCCTCAACTCTCCCCCCAACCAAGCTGAACATTGTCCTCAATGTGATAAAAGTGATTGAAAAATAGGGAGGAAGTGGTACCTCTTGAGTGACATGGAGTCTGAGTCATATAGGAGAAACTACATGTTTCAAAAAAAAAAAACAAAAGAGTTAATGAGTAGAGGAAATAGAAAAATGCCAAGTTTAAACAAAAATGATGTTTATATATGATCTATCATCAGTAATACATCCAATCCTAGAGTATAAAACATCAAAACATGGAATTATCTATACTAATATAATAAGTAAATACAAAAAAGTAAAGAGATGATCAAGTAATGGTAGGGTCCTGTGGAGCTGATGCATCTGTGGTGGCCTCTTGAGTGGGTTGGATCAGGACTTTGGCCTCTATTTTGGTAGTCTCCTTAGGTGTCATAGTCTCCTCAGCTGGAGCTATGGGCTTTGATGGTTTAAGGAGGTCAGAAATGGAGTGAGAGGCTTCGTGTGTGTGATCTTAGTGAGAGGGCTCTCCTTTTTAGATGCATGGTTGCGGGGCTCTATTGGCATTTTCGCAACTTCCCTTGGCTTTGCAAAGTGTTTTTGCAAACCTCTCTTCATTTTGCAAGTCATTTTTATAGCCTAGAGGTCATTTCGTAGCTTGGAGATCATTTTGCAGCCAAAGGAAAAAAGAAAAACATTTCCGCAGCCCATTGCGAAGCTTGGAAATCATTTTGAAGCCAAAAGGAAAAAAACATTTTCACAGCCAAAGGGGAATTTCGCAGCCCATTTTGAAGCCTGGAGCATTTTCGCAGTGGGGGGAGGATTTTGCGGAGGAGGGGGATTTTCGCAGCCCATTTCGCAGCTGCGAAATGGGAATACGGTGCTGCGAAGTGGCACTCGTGTGCCAAAGGGTAGTTTCGCAGCTGCGAAACACCCTTCGAAATGGGGGCGCGGCTGCGAAATTTCCGCTTATGCTTTGCGCGTTTGTCTTCAAATGGCTATAACTTCTTCGTTTCAACTCCAATTCACACACCGTTTGAAGCGTTGGACTCTTGACTTCCTGAGCTTCGAAATGAAGTAATCCAAAATGTGTCCAACAGTTGCGAAATGGGGGTGCGGCTGCGACATTTCCGCTCATGGTTTGTGCGATCGTCTTCAAACGGCCATAACTTCTTCGTTTCAACTCCAAATCATGTACCGTTTAAAGCTCTGGACTCCTGACTTCCCAATCTTCGAAATGGAATATTGTATGCATGAAATGGACTTCAAGAAGCACTCTAAATGTGTCTAATAGTTGCTAAATGGGGGTACGGCTTGCGAAATGAAGAATTTTAAGGCATGGAGATTTCGCAACCATTTCGCAGATGTGAAATGAGTGTACGGGGCTGCAAAATGGCACTTGTGTGCCAAATGGTGGTTTTGCAGCTGAGAAACACCCTTCCAAATGGCATCTCGACTGCGAAATGGAAGATTTCAAGGCGTGGAGGTTTCGCAACCATTTCGCAGAGGGGGACATGTTAACAACATTTTCGCAGCCCATTTTGCAGCTGCAAAACGGGCGTACGGTGCTGCGAAGTGGCACTCGTGTGCCAAAGGGTGGTTTAGCAGCTGCGAAACACCCTTCAAAATGGCTCCTCGGCTGCGAAATGGCGGATTTCAAGGCTTGGAGATTTTGCAGCTATTTCGCAGCTGTGAAATGGGTGTACTTGGCTGCAAAATGGCACTCGTGTGCCATGGGGTCTCTTCGCAGCTGCGAAAATTTTCGCAGAGGGTGCTAAGTGGCTGCGAAACCATTTCGCAGTAGAAGGCTATTTTCGCAGCGGCTCACTTTAGGCTGTGAAATTTTGCAGGCCATGCTCTCTCCTTGCTTTTGAGCTCCTCTTGATTCCCAACTTCCTTCTTTCACCTCTTTTGACATTCCTCCTAATTTTGATCATCCAAAAACCTATGTTACATCAAAACAAATTAAAATTAAAGCATTGAAATCAAAATTAAAACAAGTAATAAGTAAAACAAAAAGATATGGACTAGCTAGTCTTTAAAAAGACTAAGTCCATCAAAAAATTTGATCCTAATTTAGCTTGCTTGGATCCCATATGAAGTTTGCATCTCTCACTTGAGACTTGCTCTGTATGATTTTCCCATACAAAGCTTGGGGGAAAGATGGAGGCATGTGTTTCATCATTTCTTCCTTAATGACTTTCCTCTGTGTTTCTTCATCTACATTAAAATCATAATCATCTTTCTCTATGCTTTTCCCCCTTTTCTTTCCTTTGATTTCCTCCCTCTTTTCTTTCTCTGTTTCACTCTCTACCTCATGTTGTAGCTTGGATGTGGGCAGATCAACCTCTTTACCACTCCTTAAAGTGATAACCGCTTTAACTTCCTTCACCATTAAAGATTTTCCCTTTTGAGCCTCCACTTCATGGATACCCTTGGAATTTTGACAAGGTTGAGAAGGAAAGTTTCCTTTCTATTGCACCGTGTTGAGGTTGGCAAACCTTGAGATTGAATATTGAAGATTATCTATCTTCTGAGATAGATCATGTTGCACTCCATCCATCCTTTTATTCAATGAACTCTCTACACTGTCAATTCTTTGACTGAGCTAAGCATTGATGGATTTCTGAGCTCCAACAAAGTCTCCCACGACCTTGCTAAGATTCACCATAGCTTGTTCAAAGTTCGAGGCTTGCAGAAGTGCTTGAACATGTTGCTTGTACTGAGGTGGTTGTGGTTTCCAAGAGAAATTTGGATGGTCCCTCCAATTGGAATTGTAGGTGTTGCAATCACCAAACATTTCTCTCACCATTGGAATGGTAGGACACTCATCCACCAAGTGCTCATAAGATAGACAAATGGCACAAGGCATAGCTTGCAATGGTGTCTGTGAGATGGCTTGCACTTCTTGCATATTCTTCCTTTCTAGCTCTTCTAATCTCCTTGCCATAGCTGCAATCTTTGCCTTCATGTCTATGCCGTCATTCAAAATATACATCTCACCCTTAGTATTAGGTTGAGACGTCATTCTTCCCATATCTTTAGCATTTGGTTCATCCCATCCTCTTGAAACTTCAGCCACATAACTCATGAAGTTCATGGCTTCCTCTACTATCTCGTATTCAACATGACATGCACAACTAGCAATTTGTGAATTAAAAATAGAGAAAACAAAAGAAAATAAAAGAAAAAGAATTCTAGAAAAAAAATTATTAAGATTAACTAAAAACTAAATAGTAGCTATACTAAAATATGAACAAAGAAAAAGAAACAAATAAAAAGAGTTAGTAAAAAGAAAAGAAAAGTCACCAAACTTGTGATAAAGATCACAAGTACTCTAGAAAGGTGATATCACTGTAAAGTGGCACCATCCCCGGCAACGGCACCATGTGATTCGTTCCCAATTGGTGTCTCAGCTGATTCATGTCCTCTCAATGGTCCCTGACAGTGGTGCCATTTGATTCGTGTCCAGCTGGTGTTCCTTGATTGCGGTCCTCATATGGGAGTAATCAACAAAATTTATAACCTATTACACCATGTACTAGGATAGCCTCAGCTAGCATAGCATAGTGGCTCTAGGGTCGCTCACTGGGATGAGTTTTCACTCCATAAGTGATATTAATTCAAAGCTGAATTGGTGCTTTTTCATTTCAAGGTTAGCTTTAAAAGAAAACATAAACTTTGGTTGAAAAAGGCTTGGTTTTAAGCTAACCAAAAATAGTAACTGATTTTAATTACAAAGAAAAGTGTTTCTTGGAGTTTCAGATCACTAGGCTTAGGGTCCTTGTACAAAAAGGGAGTTCCAGTCACTTGCTTCTTTTCCTTGCATTAGAGAATTAACATATAGTTAATTCTCTAACCAGTGTGGTACAAATGCTTCCCTTTAATAGGTTCAAACACTAAATCCCTCTCACTGATGCATCTTGCAATGGCTCGTGCCTCTCACCTAGCATTTTCCATTCAAGGTGATCTTTAACCTTGGATTACCCATCAAAAGCTCGCAAGAGATAACTAATTGGACTCCTTAACTAAGTCTTGGCTATCCTAGAAAATCCTACCTTCAAACCACCTCCCAAAGGCTCGCAAGAGATAAACTAGTGTATCTCAATGGACAGAGACCACTTGCCTTATCAAGTGTTAGCCCAGGTGATTTTAAGGCGTTTTAAGTTAACTAAAAAGATAAAAACCATCAACAGGTCACACTTTCTCTTCATTAAAAACTAAAGCAACAAAACTTCCAATTTATGCATGTGGAAACTTACCCGGCTTTCTTCACTCCAAGAGACAAAGAGCCTAGCCACTCATCCTCTGAGGAAAAATCCTTAAAGTTTGATTGGCTAGAAATAAAAATTAAATAATATACAATATAATCAAAACGAGAAGGTAAGGCAGAGCAAAGGCTCTGTATTTTACTTCCTTGCAAAACTGTACAAAGGATGCGTCTGAGAACAAGCTCCCGACTCTTTCCTTTTTATGTAAAGAAAATTACAAACTATACATAAGAGGTTATTCACCCTTTGTTCTTACTTAAAGACTAAGGAATCCTATGATAGGTGGATTACAAAGATAATTTGGGGATTTAGACATCAAATATCTAAAGCAAAATATCTCAAAAAATGTTGATCGCAAATATCGGGAAGCTTCAGGAGAATTTCGCGGTCGTGTAAGAGGGCTGCGAAATTTCGTAGCAAAAAGGACACCATTTTGCAGCCCAAGGCTGATTTCGCAGCTGTGCGAAATTTGCCTTAAGCTTGGAGTGATTGGCTTCCAATGGCTGTAACTCCTTCATTTCAACTTCGAATCGTGCATCATTTAAAGCATTGGATTGCTAACTTCCCAAGCTTTGAAACGACATATAGTATACATAAATTGAACTCTAGGAAGCACTCCAAAAGTGGCTGACAGTGAATGTCATCTAGAATGCTTCATGGCAGATTTCTCTTTGCTTCCCTTCCTTGCATTCCAGATTTGCTTATGGC
>JAJJMF010022878.1:0-53166 GCA_022058775.1 Vitis hybrid cultivar | reverse complement strand
AAAGGACTTTAAAGCTTGAAAGCTTTGGTTCTTCATGTTTCTGAGCTTTCCATTGCTTTGCCATGGATTCCAAAGAACTCTCCTCAATCTTGGATTGCTTTGGTGATCAAATTACTAACAAAAACACCAAAACTTACACACTTTGATTAGAAATGATTGCAAAGGTCCTTAATATGTTAATTGGGTTAAAAGGTAATAACTACTACTCAAAAGTGTTTAAAAGAGTTAATTACAAGCTATAAAATAGCACTTTTTGAGTAGTAATCAATAACATTTAGCTCCTTGGGCTCACACCATTTTGCAGCCCAAGGCTGATTTCGCAGCCGTGCGAAATTTGCCTTAAGCTTGGAGTGATTGTCTTCCAATGGCTGTAACTCCTTCATTTCAACTTCGAATCGTGCATCATTTGAAGCATTGGATTGCTAACTTCCCAAGCTTTGAAACGACATATAGTATGCATAAATTGAACTCTAGGAAGCACTCCAAAAGTGGCTGACAGTGAATGTCATCTAGAATGCTTCATGGCAGATTTCTCTTTGCTTCCCTTCCTTGTATTCCGGATTTGCTTATGGAAAAGGACTTTAAAGCTTGAAAGCTTTGGTTCTTCATGTTTCTGAGCTTTCCATTGCTTTGCCATGGATTCCAAAGAACTCTCCTCAATCTTGGATTGCTTTGGTGATCAAATTACTAACAAAAACACCAAAACTTACACACTTTGATTAGAAATGATTGCAAAGGTCCTTAATATGTTAATTGGGTTAAAAGGTAATAACTACTACTCAAAAGTGTTTAAAAGAGTTAATTACAAGCTATAAAATAGCACTTTTTGAGTAGTAATCAATAACATTTAGCTCCTTGGGCTCACGACCAAGAATCATTCATATCATCCACAATCCTGAGCTCTTCATAAAATCATAAGCCCTGAGCTCACGACCTAGAGTCTTTCATATCATCGACAACCCAAAGTTGTTTAGAGCATTTAAAGCCCTAATCTCAAGACCTAGAGTGCCTCATGTCGTCGAAAGCCTTGAGTTGTTCATAGCATATTAACCATTGAGCTCACGACCTGGTGTAGTTCATGTCAACCATAGCCTAGAGTTGTTCATAACATCTAGAGTCTTGAGCTCAAGACCTAGGGTTATTCATGTTTTCCATAGTCTTGAGATAATTATAGAATCTAGTGCCTTGAGCTCATGACCCGGAGCCTTTCATGTCTTTAGCTGCCTCGAGTTGTTCATAGCATCTAGGGCCTTAAGGTCATGATTTGAATTGGCTCATGTCAATGACAACCCTAAGTTGTTCATAGCATCTAAAGCCTTGAGCTCATGACCTAGGGTCATTCATTCAACCATAACCCTGAGATGTTAATAATATCGATAGTCATTCATGACCTCGAGTCATTCATGTCATCCAAAACCTTAAGTTATTCATAACATCTATAACTGATTACTACTCAAAAAGTGTTATTTTATAACTTGTAATTAACTCTTTTAAACACTTTTGAGTAGTAGTTATTTCCTTTTAACTCAATTGACATGTTAAGGACCCTTGCAAGTGTTTCTAATCAAATTGTGGCAAGTTTTGGTGTTTTTGATAGCTTTCTGATCACCAAAGCAATCCAAGAATAAGGGAGAGCTCTATATAGTCCATGGCAAAGCAAATGGAAGCTCATTTACATGAAGAATCCAAGCTTTGGATCTTCGTAGTCCTTTGCCAAAGCCAATCAAGAATGCAAGGAGGAAAAATAGAGAGAGAAATCTAACATGAAGAAATTCAAGAGAAGAGCAGCTTCAAGACACATTACGAGCACCTCCTGGAGTTTATTTTATACATACTATATATCATTTCGAAGCTCGGGAAGTCAGGACTCCAACTCTTTAAATGGTGTGCAAATCGGAGCTGAAATGAAGAAGTTATGGCCATTGGAAGACAACCACACCAAGCTAAAAGACAATTTCGCAAGTTGCGAAATCACAAATTCAACTTGCGAAATCAAACTTCAACTTGCGAAATGGACAATTTCAACTTGCAAAATTTTTGCAAGTCATGTTTCAGCTTGTGAAATCCACCTGTCTAATCCCAGATATTTGTGACTGACTCTGTTAGATTTTTTCTTCAGATATTTTTTGTTTAAATCACTATTTTCTTCTTGTAATCCACCAATCATAGGATTCCTTAGTTAGGAAGTAAGAAGGAAGGGCGAATAGCCTTTCTATGTAGTCTATTGTAATTTTCTTTTAAAAAAGCTCTCAGGAGTTTTTTTTCTCGAAGACCAACTTTTGTATAGTTTTCAAGAAAGTAATACACAAAGCTTTGCTCTGTCTTACCTACTCCTTTTGATTATATTTTTCACACTAGCCAAACAAACTCTGAGGATGTTTTCCCAGAGGATGAGTGGCTAGGCTTTTTGTTTCTTGGAGTGAACGAAGCTGGGTAAGGTTCCACATGCAAAATTGGAAGTTTTGTTATTTCAAGTTTTTAATGAAGAGAAAGTGTGACCCATTAATGGTTTTTATCTTTTTAGTTAACTTAAAACTCCTTAAATTCGCCTAGGCCAACACTTGGCAAGGCAAGTGGACTCCATCCATTGAGTTACACTAGTTTATCTCTTGTGAGCCTTTGGTAAGTGGTTAAAGGTAGGATTTTCTAAAATAGCCAACACTTGGTAAGCTTTTAGACTCTAAAGAGACATCTATTAGTTATCTCTTGCGAGCTTTTGACGGGGAATCCAAGGTTAAGGATCACCTTGAATGACCAATACTAGGTGAGAGGTATGAACCATTGCAAGATGATTCAATGACATGGAATTAGTGTTTGAATCCATTAAGGGGAAACACCCGTACCACACCGGTTCGGGAAATAACTATATGTTAAATCCCCAATGCGAGGAAAAGATTCAAGTGACCGTAACTCCCTTTTTGTATAAGGAACCTGAGCCTAGTGATCTAAAAACTTCAAGAAACACTTTTCTTTGTAAGTAATTTCCGTTACTTTATTATTGGATTCACTTAAAAACCAACCTTTTCAAACATCTTTATGTTTTATTTTAAAGCTAACCTTGAAAAGAAAAAGCACCAATTCAGTTTTGAACTAATATCGGTAGTAATTTGAAAACCCATTCCAGTGAACAATCTTAGAGGCACTATGCTGTGCTAGCTAATGCTACCCTAGTACATGGTGAAATAGGTTTATAAATTTTGTTGATTACTCTCATCTGAGGACCAAAATCAAGGCACACCAGTTGATTAAACACCAATCAATAGGACATACACCAGCTGGGCACGAATCAAATAGCGCCGTTCCCAGGGATGGTGCCAACTTTACGGTAATATCACCTTTTTAAAGTACTTGTGATCTTCATCACAAGTTTGGTGATTTTTATTTTATTTTACTAACTCTTTTTAATTGTTTCTTTTACTTGTTCATATTTTAACCTATCTTTTAATTTAGTTTTTTTGTTAATCTTAGTCTTTTTATAGTTTTGTTTTCTTTTGTTTTCTTTGTTTCTTTATTTTTGTTACAATTGTTACTAGTTGTGTATGCAATATTGGATATGAGATAGTGGAGGAAGACTTGTGAAAATTGAAACACCTCACAAAATAGAGTTGGAATTGTGCTTGAACATCATGGAAGCTACACCTGAAGATCAGCATAGTCACCATGGTCACCAGGATAATCCCAATGCATTTAGATCAATGAGGGACCACATGCATCTACCTCGTGTGAGTGCACCATCATGCATTATGCCTCCTATAGAGCATCTAGTAATCAAACTGCATATTGTGCCGCTTCTACCTACTTTCCATGGGATGGAAAGTGAGAATCCCTACGCACATATCAAGGAATTTGAAGATGTTTATAATACATTCCAAGAGAGAGGAGCTGCAATTGACTTGATGAGGTGAAAGCTATTTCCTTTTACTTTGAAGGATAAGGCCAAGATTTGGCTTAATTCTTTAAGGCCAAGGAGTATTCGAACTTGGACTGATTGGCAAGCTGAATTTCTTAAGAAAATTTTCCCTACTCATAGGACAAATGGCTTGAAAAGGCAAATTTCAAACTTCTCAACTAAAGAGAATGAGAAATTCTATGATTGTTGGGAGAGATACATTGAAGCTATCAATGCTTGTCCTCACCATGGTTTTGATACATAGCTATTGGTGAGTTACTTTTATGACGGTATGTCTTCCTTAATGAAGCAACTCCTCGAGACTATGTGTGGAGGAGATTTCATGAGTAAGAATCCGGAGGAAGCCATGGATTTCTTGAATTATGTTGCTGAAGTCTCAAGAGGATGGGATGAATCGAACAAGGGAGAAGTGGGAAAGACGAAGTCTCAACCAAATGCCCTTAATGCTAAGGATGGGATGTATAGCTTGAATGAAGATATTGACATGAAAGCAAAAGTTGCAGCTATGACAAGAAGATTGGAGGAGCTATAACTGAAAAAGATACGTGAAGTGCAAGCTGTTTCTAAAACATCAGTGCAAGTTATGCCTTGTTCTATTTGTCAATCTTATGAGCACTTGGTGGAGGAGTGTCCTACAATTCTAGCTGTTAGAGAAATGTTTGGAGATCAAGCAAATGTCATTGGACAATTCAAGCCCAATAACAATGCTTCATATGGAAATACTTACAATTCAAATTGGAGGAACCATCCAAATTTCTCCTGGAAGCCAAGAGCACTTTAGTACACACAACCAGGCCAAGCATCTCAACAAGCTTCAAATCTTGAGCAAGCAATAGTGAATCTAAGCAAGGTCGTGGGAGATTTTGTTGGAGATAAAAAATCCATCAATGCTCAACTCAGTCAAAGAATTGACAGTGTAGAGAATACATTGAATAAAAGGATGGATGGAATGCAAAATGATCTATCTCAGAAGATAGATAATCTCCAATACTCAATATCAAGGCCCACTAACCTTAACATGGTGCAAGAAAAGGGGAGATTTCCTTCTCAACCTCACCAAAACCCCAAAGGTATCCATGAAGTGAAAGCTCATAAGGGAGAATCTTCATAGGTGAGAGACATCAAAGCCTTGATCACTCTAAGGAGTGGTAAAAAGGTTAAGCTGCCAACACCCAAGCCATATGTTGAAAAAGAGGAAGAAGAAGAAGAGACTGAGAAGAGGGAGGAAATCAAAAGAAATAAGAAAAGTAGCAGTGAAAGGAAAGAGGACCATGAGTCAACAGTGAATGAAAATCCGGAGAAAATAGTTATCAAGGGAGATGTGATGAAGAAACACATACCTCCACCTTTTCCTCAAGCTTTGCATGGGAAAAGGGGAATCAGAAATGCATCAGAAATTCTTGAAGTATTGAGACAGGTGAAGGTCAACATCCCATTGCTAGATATGATCAAACAAGTGCCGACTTATGCAAAATTCCTGAAGGACTTGTGTACTATTAAAAGAGGGTTCAATGTGAACAAGAAAGCCTTCTTGACTGAGCAAGTAAGTGCCATCATACAGTACAAGTCTCCAGTGAAGTACAAAGATCCGGGTTGCCTTACCATCTTAGTGATGATTGGAGGAACTTTAGTGGAGAAAGCTTTGTTAGACATGGGGGCAAGTGTGAATTTGCTACCATATTCTATCTACAAGCAATTGGGACTTGGTGAATTGAAGCCAACATCAATCACTCTATCTCTAGCAGATAGATCAGTGAAAATTCTAAGAAAGATAATTGAAGATGTCTTAGTTCAAGTTGACAATTTCTACTATCCAATGGATTTTGTTGTTCTTGATATAGACCCAATTGTCAAGGAAACTAATTATGTTCCTATCATACTTGGAAGACCATTCCTAGCTACATCAAACATAATCATAAATTGTAAGAATGGACTCATGCAACTCACGTTTGGCAACATGACATTGGAGCTCAATATCTTCTATATGTCCAAAAAGCCAATCAATTCGGAAGAAGAGGAAGGTCCAGAAGAGGTGTGCATTATTGACACTTTAGTGGAGGAGCATTGTAATCAGAAAATGCAAGAGAAGTTGAATGAAATTCTTAGGGATCTTGATGAAGGGTTGCCTGAACCCTCAGATTTGTTTGCTACTCTACCAGGTTGGAGGAGGATAGAAGAAATTCTACATTTGTTCAATAAAGAGGAGGCACGAGAAGCTGTTAAAGAGGAGCCCCCAAAGCTTAATTTGAAGCCCCTGGCCATGGAGTTGAAGTATACATACCTTGAAGAGAATAAAAAGTGCCCTATTATATCTTCATCTCTTACTACTCCTCTAGAGGTGTGTTTACTTGAAGTTCTCAAGAGATGTAAGAAAGCAAAAGGATGGCAAATATCTGACTTGAAAGGCATCAGTCCTTTAGTCTGTACTCATCATATATACATGGAAGAAGAAGCTAAGCCAATTCGTTAACCTCAAAGAAGATTGAATCCCCATATGCAAGAGGTGGTACGAGCTGAGGTTCTTAAGCTACTTCAGGCCGGTATTATCTACCCATATCAGATAGCCCATGGATGAGTCCTACTCAAGTAGTACCAAAGAAATCAGGGATCACAGTAGTGCAAAATGAAAAAGGGAGACGAAGTTGCTACACGCCTCACTTCAGGTTGGAGAGTGTGCATTGATTATAGAAAATTGAATGCTATGACAAGGAAAGATCATTTTCCATTGCCATTTATTGATCAAGTGTTGGAGAGAGTCTTAGGCCATCCTTTCTATTGTTTCTTGGATGGCTACTCTGGGTATTTTTAAATAGAAATCAATGTTGAAGACTAGGAGAAGACCACTTTCACATGTCCATTTAGAACGTATGCCTATAGAAGAATGCCTTTTGGTTTATGCAATGCACTTGCAGCATTCCAACGATGTATGTTAAGCATTTTCAATGATATGATGGAGCGTATTATGGAGGTTTTTATGGATGATATCACCATATATGGAAGTACATTTGAGGAATGCTTAGTCAACTTGGAAGCGGTTCTGAACTGATGCATTGAAAAGGACTTAGTGCTTAACTGGGAGAAATGTCATTTTATGGTACAACAAGGAATTGTCCTTGGCCACATCATCTCCAAGAAAGGCATTGAAGTTGATAAAGCAAAGGTAGAACTTATTATTAAATTGCCATTCCCAACAACTATAAAAGGAGTAAGGCAATTCCTTGGCCATGCTGGGTTCTACAGGAGGTTTATTAAAGATTTCTCTAAACTTTCAAAGCCTCTTTGTGAACTATTGGGTAAGGATGCTAAATTTGTATGGGATGAGAGATGTCAAAAGAGTTTTGAGCAACTGAAGCAGTTCTTGACAACCGCTCTAATAGTGAGGGCTCCTAACTGGCAACTACCTTTTGAAGTGATGTGCGATGCTAGTGACTTTGCTATAGGAGCTGTTCTTGGTCAAAGAGAGGATGGAAAGCCCTATGTGATCTACTATGCAAGCAAAACTACACAACTATAGAGAAAGAATTGTTAGCTACAGTTTTTGCCTTAGACAAATTTCATGCTTATCTGGTAGGGTCTTTCATTGTGGTTTTCACTGACCATTCAGCCTTGAAGTAATTATTGACAAAGCAAGACGCAAAATCAAGGTTGATTAGATGGATTCTCTTACCGCAAGAGTTCAATCTCCAAATCAAAGATAAGAAAGAAGTGGAGAATGTGGTAGCTGACCACCTATCAAGGTTGGCTATAACACATAATTCCCATGTTTTATCTATTAATGATGATTTTCTAGAGGAGTCGCTCATGTTGCTAGAAGATGCTCCTTGGTATGCTGATATTGCTAACTATCTAGTTACTGGTGAAGTTCCAAGTGAGTGGAAAGCACAAGATAGGAAGCACTTCTTTGAAAAAATTCACGCCTACTATTGGGAAGAACCTTTTCTTTTCAAGTATTATGCAGATCAAACAATAAGGAAGTGTGTCCCTTAACAAGAGCAACAAGGAATCCTCAATCATTGCAATGAAAGCATATGTGGAGGCCACTTTACCTCTCAGAAAACAACCATAAAGGTATCGCAATCAGGTTTTAGTTGGCCATCACTTTTCAAAGATGCTCACACCATGTGTAGGAGTTGTGATAGATGCCAAAGGCTTGGAAAGTTAACACGTAGAAATCAAATGCCTATGAACCCCATTTTAATAGTTGATCTCTTCGATGTTTGGGGCATTGACTTCATGGGACCTTTCCCAATGTCTTTTGGTAACTCTTACATTTTGGTGGGGGTAGACTATGTTTCTAAATGGGTTGAGGCAATCCTGTGTAAACACAATGACCATAGAGTTGTTCTCAAGTTTCTCAAAGAGAACATCTTCTCAAGATTTGGGGTGCCCAAGGCTATAATTAGTGATGAAGGTACTCTATTTTGCAACAAGCCTTTTGAAACACTTTTAGCCAAGTATGGGGTGAAGCACAAGGTAGCTACACTTTACCACCCTTAGACTTCCGGGCAAGTTGAGTTAGCAAACAAGGAAATCAAGAATATATTGATGAAGGTGGTGAACACGAGTAGAAGAGATTGGTCTGTTAAGCTCCATGATTCACTATGGGCGTATAGAACAGCTTACAAGACTATTCTTGGCATGTCTTCTTATCACCTAGTCTATGGCAAAGCATGTCATCTCCCTGTGGGAGTTGAATACAAGGCTTGGTGGGCAATTAAGTAGTTAAACATGGACTTGAACAAAGCCGGCATGAAGAGGTGCTTAAACCTTAATGAGATGAAGGAATTGAGAAAAAATGATGCCTACATCAATTCCAAAATTGCAAAATAGAGGATGAAGAGGTGGCATGATCAGTTAATCTCCAACAAAGAATTTCGAAAGGGACAAAGAGTCTTACTGTATGACTCTAGGCTCCATATCTTTCCAGGAAAGCTAAAGTCAAGGTGGATAGGCCCTTTCATTATTCACCAAGTGCATCTCAATGGAGTAGTGGAACTACTCAATTCCAACAACACGTACACTTTCAAAGTCAATGGTCACCATCTCAAACCATTCATGGAGCCATTCAATCAAGACAAGGAGGAAGTCAGTCTCCTTGAGCCACAAAAATCTTAACCAAAAATGGGGGTAGATGGACTTAGTCTTTTTGAAGACTAATCAAAGTCCATGTTTTTGTTTTAATTTTTTTTATTTAAAAGCTTTATTAATTGTTTTAATTTTAATTTTAGCTTTGATTTATTTTATTTTGATATAACTTAGACTTTTTGAATGATCAAAATCAAGAGGAATTTCAAAGGAATTAGAGAGAAGCCATAATGAACCAAAGAAGGAGAAAAACAGAGCAATTTTTCAACTTGTGAAAATGAGGTCAACTTGCGAAATCCTCAAAGCCAAATTTTGCAAGTTCACTATTCAACTTGCAAAAAATTTCGCAGCTGCAAAACACCTCTTAGGCACATGTGTGCCATTTTGCAACTTAAAAATCCAATTTCGCAGTTGCGAATCAAGTTGTGAACCAAGTTGCAAAATCACCTCCAACTTGTGAAAATGCCAACCGTCATTTAAATTTCTATTTAAACCTCTGATTCTCTCATTTTTCATTTCGCACAACCACTCCAACTTGCGAAAAAGCCCTCCAAGTTGCAAAGCGCAAAAATTTTAGAGGATCCCCTCTAAAGAAAGCCTAGAAGTCGTGCGCCTAAAGAGCACCACTCCGTGCACCTTCGCGTACCCTGTGGAACACGAGCCTCTCCTTTTCTACCATGGTCAAGATGAAAGGAGCCCAAACCCCATCTCTATCAGCTCGCAACACCAGATTGAGAGCTTCACCTACACGAGATTCCATGTCTGAGGCTCCACAAGCCTATACTATTCTACCTTCTGAGGGTGGAGTGCCACCTAGTCCTTTTCAGCGCAGGTATGAGACGAGGAGACCACCCACTACATCTGGGGCAAGCAATTCGCACCCCAAGAAATCAATTTGTCGCCCTCCTCCAAAGAAAGCCAGAGTTTCAGGCCCAGGAGAGTCATTAGCACCTCCACAGCCTCAGCCGCCTACTATAGAGTCTCAAATTCCTTCTGGGATGACTCTGGAAAGGATTATCAAGCGATCTATGGTTACACAACCACCTATAGAGGGAAATTTGGATTGCCGAGCTAGGCCATTCCACTCCAAGCTATGCTTTGATAGAGAGACTTTCAGACACCAGTCGGAGCTCAGAGATTCATTCCAGCTACTGCACAGATACCATTTGGAGCACTTGATAGCTCTTAGAGATTTCTTCTATCCTCGAGTAGCATTAGACTTTTATTAGTCTATGACTACACATCGCATTCGAGATCTTACTGTCATCTACTTCACTATTGATGAACGCCATGGTATCTTAGGAGCCAGACACATTGTAGAGGCCCTGCACATTCCATATGAGCCTGTGAGTCTAACAGATTACAGAGAGTAGGCTCATTTTTCTCAGAGCGACATGGTCCGTATATTGTCCAAGGGGGCATCTACACGCTCATTTCTTTTTAGGAAGGAGCTCTGCCAGGGATGTTTCTTCTAGATGTGGTGTTATGCTCCAACATATTTCCACTTCAGCATATGATGTAGAGGAGATGAGCTATACTAAAGGCCTTATTCAGGATATCAGAGGGTTTTTACTTTGGCCCTCATCATTTGATTATGACCTCTCTTCTTTACTTTGAAGAGAAGGTCCATAAGAAGAAGCTACAAAGAGCAGATGCCATTCCACTACTTTTTCCTAGGCTGCTCTGTCAAATATTAGAGTATTTGGGCTATCCTTTTGAGCCTCAACTTAAGCGTCGATGCATTTGCCTAGATCTATTCACTCTCGACAAATGGAATCATATGATGACTTATGTTGCACCCCAGGAGCTCGAACTAAGCCAGCACATCCAAAGATACCACAAGATGAGCAGCCACAACAGCCACAGCAGCTACAGCAGGCTGAGATACCTGCAGAGATCATACCACTTGCCTCTGCCGCACCTTCTATAGTGACAACGCTTGAGGCTTCATCTTCTGCTCCTCCTACCACTCCTGAGACTCCACCAGTCGTATCAGCTACATCAGCGCTTCCTCCATCTGAGTCTACTATCACCATATCCGCTTCAGAGTTTAGAGGCCTATGTCATACATTGCAGACATTGACTACCACTCAGAGTGTTCTTGCCCAGCAGATAGCAGTCATACGTGCACATCAGGATCAGCTTATTGCCACACAAACCCAACATACTGCCATCCTTAGGCAGATACAGCAACATTTGGATATTTTGATGCCACCTGAGCATGATATGCCTGGTCCATCAGAGCCTACAGATCCATCTCAGGAGGCTCCTCCAGAAGAGTAGACTGTGCCCCATGAGGAGACTACTACAGTAGAGATCGAGACTCCGATCCAGAGCACTCAAACCACCATAGTCGAGCCATCGTCTCCACACGATCCTCCCACCACTACCTGATCATCTATCTACTTTTTGTTTTTACTTATTATAGTAGAATTCTTAATCCCATGTTTTTTATGTTTTATATATTGGGATTTGATGTATTACTTGTTCATAGTTCATATTGTACTTTCTTAAAGTAATACATATCCATCATTTTTTAGTATACTTGGCATACTATTATTTTATTTCCTCTACTCATATTTTTTTTGTTGTTTTTGAATCATATTGTTTCTCCTAGACGACTCAGACTCCATGTCACTCAGGAGGCACCACTTCCTCCCTGTATTTTCAATCGCTTTTGCCACATTGAGGGCAATGTTCAGCTTGGTTGGGGGGAAGAGAGTTGAGGAAGGAAGTTTTGCTATACATGCTAAGTTATTTGATAATTTAGTTGCTTTTTGCTTAATTTAATTTTTTTTTAAAGTTTTTATTCTACTCTCCATGGTTATTAAGGAAAAATTCTCAAAATGAAATGGGAGAAATTGAATTTTTGTCTTTTTACTTGACCTAGAGTTTGTATTATGCTTATTAAAGTTGATGAATTGTTGAAACTTCTATTGAATTCAACCTTATTTTTTCCACTTTAAGCTATTCACACACTATGCACACTAGGTTCCGATTATAAGATGAAAAACTATTTCACCCCCTTGACTTAGGAAAATTTAGACTTGGTACCTTTGACCTCATTTTAATAGTGTTGGGATACCCTACAAAAGGCCAATGAGCCTTTGAAAAAAAAGAAAGAAAGAAAAAATCTTTTACTTGCCTTGAAACTCGAGCAAGGTTTGAGGGGTATATGGTGAAAATCTTTAAAACCTGGTGCCCTAAGCCTTCATTGGTTGGGAGTCACCGACCTCAATGCTCGTTACAAGGGTGAATAGGTGGAGTTTAACATACTGTAGGTGCTTGGGTATTAAAATTCATTCTCAAAATTCTAGGGTAAAATCCGAGGAGTTAGTTGTTAAAAGATCCTTAAAGCTCGATGGACCCCCATTACATGGACAATTTAGAAAAGAATACCTTTAAGCTTTGTACTCCTACAAGAAAAAAAAATGTGTGAAATAAATGAGGTGCGTTCTTAGCCTAATGGAGGTTGATCAGTTTGCTAAGATTTGAAAAAGAACTAGGTTGGGAGGAGAGATTAGTTCAACATACTATATTCGGAAACTAATAAGTAACACATAGATTTTTGTGGAAGAGTTAGGATTGGACCTTTGGGAGTGGAAATTATTTTGAAGCTTAAATTTGCATAATGCCTTCTCTTCATGAATTGTGATTAGACAAGTTATTTGATAACTCTTGTTGAAGTTTGAGTTTTATATCTTTAATGTTCCATGAGAGAGTTTGATCATCATGCCACTTGAAATTTTTTGAAGTGACAAGCATGTTGTTGTAAATTATAGTCTGTTTATTTTTTCTTTTTCTCTCCTTCATTGCTAAGGGACTAGCAATATGTCAGTTAGGGGGAGTGCTTACTACTCAAAAAGTGTTATTTTATAACTTGTAATTAACTCTTTTAAACACTTTTGAGTAGTAGTTATTGCCTTTTAACTCAATTGACATGTTAAGGACCCTTGCAAGTGTTCTAATCAAATTGTGGCAAGTTTTGGTGTTTTTAATAGCTTTTTGATCACCAAAGCAATCCAAGAATAAATGAGAGCTCTGTATAGTCCATGGCAAAGGAAATGGAAGCTCATTTACATGAAGAATCCGAGCTTTGGAGCTTCATAGTCCTTTGCCGAAGCCAATCAAGAATACAAGGAGAAAAAATAGAGAGAGGAATCTAACATGAAGAAATTGAAGAGGAGAGCATTTGTAGGACACATTTCGAGCATTTCCTAGAGTCCACTTTATACATACTATATATTGTTTTGAAGCTTGGGAAGTCAGGAGTCCAACGCTTCAAACGTGTGCAAATCAGATCTGAAATGAAGAAGTTATAGCCATTGGAAGACAATCGCACCAAGTTGAAAGACAATTTCGCAAGTTGCGAAATCACAAATTCAACTTGTGAAATCAAAGTTCAACTTGCAAAATGGACAATTTCAACTTGTGAAATTTTTTCAATTCATGTTTCAACTTGGGAAATCCACCTGTGTAATCCCAGATATTTGCGACCGACTTTGCTAGATTTTTTCTTCAGATATTTTTTGTTTAAATCCCTAATTTCTCCTTGTAATCCACCAATCATAGGATTCCTTATTTAGGAAGTAAGAAGGAAGGGTGAATAGCCTTTCTATATAGTCTATTGTAATTTTCTTTTAAAAAGAGCTCTCGAGAGTTTTTTTTTCTCGGAGACCAACTTTTGTATAGTTTTCAAGAAAGTAATACATAGAGCTTTGCTCTGCCTTACCTACTCATTTTGATTGTATTTTTCACACTAGCCAAACAAACTCTAAGGATGTTTTCCCAGAGGATGAGTGGCTAGGCTTTTTGTTTCTTGGAGTAAAGGAAGCTGGGTAAGGTTCCGAATGCAAAATTGGAAGTTTTATTGTTTCAAGTTTTTAATAAAGAGAAAGTGTGACCCATTAATGGTTTTTATCTTTTTAGTTAACTTAAAACTCCTTAAATTCGCCTGGGCCAACACTTGGTAAGGCAAGTGGACTCCATCCATTGAGTTACACTAGTTTATCTCTTGCAAGCCTTTGGTAGGTGGTTTAAAGGTAGGATTTTCTAGAATAGCCAACACTTGGTAAGCTTTTGGACTCTATGGAGACATCCATTAGTTATCTCTTGCGAGCTTTTGACGGGGAATCCAAGGTTAAGGATCACCTTGAATGACCAATACTAGGTGAGAGGTATGAACCATTGCAAGATGATTCAATGATAGGGGATTAGTGTTTGAATCCATTAAGAGGAAACACCTATACCACACCGGTTCTGGAAATAACTATATGTTAAATCCCCAATGCAAGGAAAAGATTCAAGTGACCGTAACTCCCTTTTTGTATAAGGAACTTGAGCCCAGTGATCTAAAAACTTCAAGAAATACTTTTCTTTGTAAGTAATTTCTGTTACTTTATTATTTGTTTCACTTAAAAACCAACCTTTTCAAACATCTTTATGTTTTTTTTTAAAGCTAGCCTTGAAAATAAAAAGCACCAATTCAGTTTTGAACTAATATCGGTTGTAATTTGAAAACCCATCCTAGTGAACGATCCTAGAGCCACTATGCTATGCTAGCTAATGCTACCCTAGTACATGGTGAAATAGGTTTATAAATTTTGTTGATTACTCCCATGTGAGGATCGAAATCAAGGCACACCAGTTGATTGAACACCAATCAACAGGACATACACCAACTGGGCGCGAATCAATAAACCTAAGCTCATGACCTAGAGTCTTTCATGTCATCGACAACCCTAAGTTGTTCATAGCATCTAAAGCCCGAAGCTCACAACCTGGAGTAGTTCAAGTAAACCACAACACAAAGCTATTCATAGCATCTAGTTTCCAGAGCTCATGACCCAAAGTAGCTAATGTGATCCATAGCCCTAAGTTATTCATAGCATCTAAAGCCCTAAGATCATGACCCAAAGTAGATCATGTCATCCATGACCTTGAGTTATTCATAACATCAAGAGCTCAGAGCTCACAAATTGTAGTCTTTCATGTCATTGACAACCTTGAGCTATTCATAGCATCAAGAAGCCTAAGCTCACGACCCGGAGTAGCTCAAGTCATCCACAGCCTTAAGCTGCTCATAGCATCTAGAAGCCATAGTTCTCGACCCGGAATCATTCACACTAACCATAGCAGAGAGTTGTTTGTAGCATCTAGAGCCTGAGCTCACAACCAAAAGTAGCTCAAGTCATCCACAGCCTTGAGCGGCTCATAGCATCTAGAACCCTGAACTCTCTACTTGGAGTCATTCATGTCAACCATAGCTCAAAGTTGTTAATAGTATCATGAGCCTTGAGCTCACGACCTAGAGTCATTCATGTCAACCATAACCCATAGTTGTTCATAGCATTTAGAGCTCTGAGCTCACGACCTAGAGTTGCTTATGTCATCCATAGCCCTGACCTATTCATAGTATGTTAAACCTTAAGCTCACGAGATCCTGAATTGTTCATATCATCCAGAACTCGGAGCTGCTCATAGCATTTAAAGCCCTAAGGTCAGGACCCAAAGTTATTCATGTCAACCACAACCTTGAGGTGTTCATAGTATCTTAAGCCATGAGCTAACGACCTAGAGTTGTTTATGTTATCCACAACCCTAAGCTCAGGACACATAGTCATTCATATCATCCATAGCCTTGAGTCGCTCATAGCATTTAGAGGCTTGAGCTCATGGGATCCCTACTCATTCATATCATCCACAATGTTGAGTTGTTCAAAGCATCCATACCCTTGAGCTCACGACCTAGAGTGGCACATATCATCCACAGGCTTGAGTTATTTATAGCATATGGAGCCCTAAGCACACGACTCAGAGTTGTTCATGTCATCAATAGCCCTGAGCTATTCATAGCATTTAGACCCCTAAGCCCACGACCCGAAATCGTTCATGTCCTCTTAAGCCTTGGGCATCTAGAGTTGTGAGCTCACAACCTGGAATCCTTATATTATCCACAACCTTAATCTATTCATAGAAATTAAATCCATAAGTTCACGACTAAAAATCATTCATATCATCCACAACTCTAAGCTTCTCATAGCATTTAGAGGCCTTAGCTCACAGGATATCAAGTCATTCATATCATTCACAATGCTTAGTTGTTCAAAGCATCCACAACCTTGAGCTCATGACTCGAAGTGGCACATATTATTCATAGCATCTAAAGCCCTAAGCACACGACCCAAAGTCGTTCATGTCATCAACAGCCCTAAGTTGTTCATAGCCTTTAGACCCCTAAGCCCATGACCCAAAATCTTTCATGCCATTTATAGCCCTAAGATTTTCATAAAATTTAGAGCCCTGAGATCATGACCCAGAGTCGTTCATGTCATCCCTAACCTTGACATTTTATAGCATCTGAAGCCTTGAGCTCGTGACCCATAGTCATTGTTGTCCACCATAAGCCTGAGCTATTATAACATCTAAAGCCCAGAGCACACCACTGGAAGTTGTTCATGTCATCCATAGCCTTGAGCTATTCATAGTATCTAGAGCCCTAAACTCCTAACCCAAAGTAGTTCATGACATCCATAACCCTGAGTTGTTCATAGCATCTAGTGCCCTAAGCTCACAACTCAAAGTCATTCATGTAATCCATAACCTTGAGTTGTTCATAGCATCTAGAGCCTTGAGCTCATGACCCGAAGTCTTTGATGTCCACCATAATAGTTAATATCATCATCAGCCATGAGTTGTTCATAGCATCTTGAGGCTTGAGCTAACAACATCCTAAGTTCATATCATCTACAACTTAGAGCTGCTCATAGAATCTAGAGCCTTAAGTTCACAACCCTGAGTCGTTTATGTCAACCACAGCCTTGAGCTATTCATAGTATTTAAAACTGTGAGCTCACCACCTAGAGTCATTCATGTCATCCACAACCCCAAGCTGCTCATAGCATCTAAAGGCCTTAGATCATGAGATCCCAAGTAGTTCATATCATCCATAATGTTGAGTTATTCAAAATATCCATGGCCTTGAGCTCATGACTCAGAGTAGCACATATCATCCAAAGCCTTCACTTGTTCATAACATCTAGAGCCCAAAGCTCATGACCTAGAGTCATTCATGTCAACCACAACCCTTAGCTATTCACAGTATCTAGAGCCTTGAACTCACAATGAAGAGCCATTCATGTCATCCACAGCCTTGTTCTATTCATAACATCTAAGCCTTGAGCTCATGACATAGAGCCATTCATATCATCTAAAGTTGTGAGCTATTCATAGTGATTACTACTCAAAAAGTGCTATTTGATAGCTTGCAATTAACTCTTTTAAACACTTTTGAGTAGTATTTATTACCTTTTAACTCAATTAACATATTAAGGACCTTTGCAATCATTTCTAATCAAATTGTGTAAGTTTTGGTGTTTTTGTTAGTAATTTGATCACCAAAGCAATCCAAGATTGAGGAGAGTTCTTTGGAATCCATGGCAAAGCAATGGGAAGTTCAGTAACATGAAGAACCAAAGCTTTGAATCTTTATAGTCCTTTTCCATAAGCAAATCCGGAATGCAAGGAGGGAAAGCAAAGAGAGAAATCTAACATGAAGCATTCAAGAGGACAGCAACTTTCAGCAACTTTTGGAGCACTTCCTAGAGCTCAATTTATTCATACTATATGTTGTTTCCAATCTCGGGAAGTCAGCAATCCAACGCTTCAAACAGTGTGTGATTTAGAGTTGAAATGAAGGAGTTACAGCCATTGGAAGCCGATCACACCAAGCTGAAGGCCAATTCCGCGGGCTGAGAAATCAGCCTTTGGCTGCAAAATCACAAAAGGATGGCTGTGAAATCAGCCTTTTGCTGTGAAATGGTGTCCTTCATGCTGTGAAATTTTGTAGCCATATTGCACGCCTGCGAAATTCTCCTGAAGTTTCCCGATATTTGCGACCAACATTTTTAGATTTTTTGCTTCAAATATTTGATGTCTAAATCCCCATTCTCTCCTTGTAATCCACCAATTATAGGATTCCTTAGTAATTAAGTAAGAACAAAGGGTAAATAGCCTCATATATATGGTTTGTAATTTCCATTAGAGTGATATCTCGGGAGCTTGTTCTCAAAGACAACTTTTTGTATAGGTTTGGGATGAAGTAAAATATAGAGCTTTGCTCTGCCTTACCTACTCAATTTGATTGTATTGTATTTATTTTTTCTTACTAGCCAAACGAGCTCTGAGGATGTTTTCTCAGAGAATGAGTGGCTAGGCTTTTAGTTCCTTGGAGATAAGGTAGCCGGGTAAGGCCCCGAAAGCAAGAATTGGTAGTTTTGTTGTTTCAGCTGTTAATGAAGAGAAAGTGTGACCCGTTAATGATTTCTATGTTTTTAGTTAACTTAAAACGCCTTCAATTCACCTAGGCTAACACTTAGTAAGGCAAGTGATCTCCGTCCATGGAGATGCACTAGTTTATCTCTTGCGAGCCTTTGGGAGGTGACTTGAAGGTAGGATTTTCTAGAATTGCCAACACTTGGTAAGCTTTTGGACTCTAAGGAGACATCCATTAGTTATCTCTTGCGAGCTTGAGAAGGGAAATCCAAGGTTAATGATCACCTTGAATGGCAAAGGCTAGGTGAGAGGCACGAGCCATTGCAAGTTGCATCAGTGAGAGAGAATTAGTGCTGAAATCCATTAAAGGGAAGCATATGTACAACACCGGTTAAAGAATTAACTATATGTTAATTCTCTAATGTGAGGAAAAGAACCAAGTGACCGGAGCTCTGTTTTTCAATGAGAAGCCTCCCCTATGAACCTAAAACTCCAAGGAATGTTTTTCTTCATAAGTAATTTCCATTACTTTCTTTTTAGTTAGCTTAAAACAAATCATTTTTCAACTAAAGTTTATGTTTTTTTTCTTAAGCTAACCTTGAAATGAAAAAGCACCAATTCAACTTTGACTTGGTATCAGTTGTGAGTTGAAAACCCTTCCCAGTGAACGATCCTAGAGCCACTATGCTATATTAGCTAAAGCTATCCTAGTGCATGGTGATATAGGTTATAAATTTTGTTGATTACTCTCGTTTGAGGACTAAACTCAAGGTACACTAGCTGGGACACAAATCAAATGGCACCGTTGCCGGGGAAGGTGCCAACTTCATAGTGATATCATTTCAGCGTACTTGTGATTTTCATCACAATTTTGGTGATTTTCTTTTTTTTTTACTAACTCTTTTAATTGTTTCTCTTACTTGTTCATATTCTAACAAAGCTTTTAATTTAGTTTTAGTTAATCTAAGTCCTTTTTATAGTTTTGTTTTCTTTTGTTTTCCTCTGTTTTTGTTTTTGTTACAGTTGATACTAGTTGTGTATGCCAAATTGGATACGAGATAGTGGTGGAAGGCTTGTTAAATGTGAAACACCTCATAACAAGAAATTGAAATTGAGCTTGAACATCATGGAAGCTACGACTGAAGATCAGCATAGTCACCATGGTCATCAGGGCGATCCCAATGAATTCAGATCAATGAGGGACCGCATGCATCCACCTCGTATGAGTGCACCATCATGTATAATGCCCCCTACAGAGCAGCTAGTGATCAAACCACATATTGTTCCACTTCTACCAACTTTCCATGGAATGGAAAGTGAGAATCCCTATGCACATATCAAGGAATTTGAAGAAGTTTGTAATACATTCCAAGAGGGAGGAGCTTCAATCGACTTGATGAGGCTTAAGCTATTTCCTTTTACTTTAAAGGATAAGGCCAAGATTTGGCTTAATTCTTTAAGGCCAAGGTGTATCCGTACTTAGACTGATTTACAAGCTAAATTCCTCAAGAAGTTTTTTCCTACTCACAGAACAAATGGCTTAAAAAGGAAAATTTCAAACTTCTTAGCTAAAGAGAATGAGAAATTCTATGAGCATTGGGAAAGATACATGGAAGCCATCAATGCTTGTCCTCACCATGGTTTTGATACATGGCTATTGGTGAGTTATTTCTATGATGGGATGTCTTCCTCAATGAAGCAACTCCTCGAGACAATGTGTGGAGGGGATTTCTTGAGTTATGTAGCTGAAGTCTCAAGGGGATGGGATGAACCGAACAAAGGAGAAGTGGGAAAAATGAAGTCTCAACCAAATGCTTTTCATGCAAAGGCTGGGATGTACACCTTGAATGAAGATGTTGATATGAAAGCAAAATTTGCAGCTATGATAAGAAGATTGGAGGAGCTAGAACGGAGAAAGATGCATGAAGTGCAAGCTGTTGCTGAAACACCAGTGCAAGTAAAGCCATGTTCTATTTGTCAATCTTATGAACACTTGGTGGAGGAGTGCCCTATAATTCCAGTTGCTAGAGAAATGTTTGGAGATCAAGCAAATGTCATTGGACAATTCAAGCCCAATAGCAATGCTTCGTATGGAAACAATTACAACTCAAGTTGGAGGAACCGTCCAAATATTTCATAGAAGCCAAGAGCACCTCAATACTAACAGCCGACTTAACCATCTCAACAAGCTTCAAGTCTTGAATAAGCAATAGTGAATCTTAGCAAGGTTGTGGGAGATTTTGTTGGAGACCAAAAATCCATCAATGCTCAACTCAGTCAAAGAATTGACAGTGTAGAGAATACATTGAATAAAAGGATGGATGGGATGCAAAATGACTTATCTCAGAAGATAGATAATCTCCAATACTCAATCTTAAGGCTCACTAATTTGAACACAATGCAAGAGAAGGGTAGATTTCCTTCTGAACCTCACCAAAACCCCAAGGGTATCCATGAAGTGGAAACTCATGAGAGAGAATCTTCACAGGTGAGAGATGTTAAAGCCTTGATCACTCTAAGGAGTGGTAAAAAGGTTGAGTTGCCAACACCCAAGCCACATGTTGAAGAGAAAGAAGAAGAAGAGACAAAGAAAAGGGAGGAAATCAAAGGAAAGAAGAAAGATATCAGTGAAGGGAAAGAGGACCATGATTTAACAGTGAATGCAAATCCAGAGAAAGAGCTTATTAAGGAAGAAATGATGAAGAAACACACATCTCCACCTTTTCCTCAAGCTTTGCATGGGAAAAAGGGGATCAGAAATGCATCAGAAATCCTTGAAGTATTGAGACAAGTGAAAGTCAATATTCCATTGCTGGATATGATTAAACAAGTTCCAACGTATGCAAAATTCCTAAAGGACTTATGTACTATCAAAAGAGGGTTGAATGTGAATAAGAAAGCCTTCTTGACTGAGCAAGTAAGTGCCATCATACAATGCAAGTCTCCTTTGAAGTACAAAGATTCGGGATGTCCTACCATTTCAGTTATGATTAGAGGAAAGGTAGTGGAAAAAGCTTTGTTAGACTTGGGAGCAAGTGTGAATTTGCTACCATACTCTGTCTACAAGCAATTGGGACTTGGTGAATTGAAGTCAACATTAATCACTCTATCTTTAGCTGATAGATCAGTGAAAATTCCAAGGGGAATAATTGAAGATGTCTTAGTTCAAGTTGATAATTTCTACTATCCAATAGATTTTGTTGTTCTTAATACGGACCCCTTTGTTAAGGAAGCTAATTATGTTCAAATCATCCTTGGAAGACCATTCCTTTCTACCCTAAATGCAATCATCAATTGTAGGAATGGACTCCTGCAACTCACTTTTGGTAACATGACACTTGAGCTCAATATCTTTTATATGTCCAAAAAGCTAATCATTCCGGAATAAGAAGAAGGTCCAGAAGAGGTATGCATTATTGACACTCTAGTGGAGGAGCACTGTAATCAAAATATGCAAGACAAGTTGAATGAAAGTCTTGGGAATCTTGAAGAAGGGTTGTCTGAACCCGCTGATGTGCTTGCTACTTGATTCATGCCCGATTGGTGTTCCAATTGATTCAACTCAATTGATGTGCTTTGATCTTAATCCTCAGACGGGAGTAATCAACAAAACTTATAAACCTATTTCACCATATACCGGGGTAGCATTTACCTAGCATAGTATAGTGGCTTTAGGATCGTCCACAGAGATGGGTTTTCACTTCGCAATTGATATTAGTTCAAAAACTGAATTGGTGCTTTTTCTTTTCTTTGTTAGCTTTAAAAGAAGACATAAGTTTGAATGAAAACGGATGGTATTAAGCTAACCTAACATAAAGTAACTAAAATTAACTAGAAAGAAATTAGAAAGAAAGGTGTTTCTTGGGATTTCAGGTTACTAGGACCATGTGCCAACTACAAAGAGGGAGATTCCGATCACTTGAATCTTTTCCTCGCATTCGGAATTTAACCTATAGTTATTTGCCGAACCGGTGTGATACAGATGCTTGCCATTAATGGTTTCAACGCTAAATTCCTCTCACTGATACACCTTGCAATGGCTCGTACCTCTCACTTAGTATTTTCCATTCAAGGTGATCCTTAGCATCGAATCATCCTTCATAAGCGAACAAGAGATAATGGTTAGACCTCCATGGAGCAAGATTGCAAGCAATAAGAATCCATGGAATCCGAAAGCTTACCAAGTATTGGCTATTCATGGTAATCCTAGTTAACTAAAAATATAAAAACCAAAAACGGATCACACTTTCTCTTCATTAAAAACGGAAACAACAAAATCTCACACTTATGTAGCCGGAACCTTACTTAGCTTCCTTCACCCAAGAAACAAAAAGCCTAGCCAGCCACTCATCCTCTGAGAAAACATCTCAGAGAATGTTTGGCTAGCAAAATGAAAATGAAAGAGAAGGAAAAATAGAGCAAGGCTCTGTATATTCTATATATTGATCGATTCTACATACTTATATATCTATATCTTTTACAATGGATGCAAAGGAATATATATAGAGAAGTTTTTCCAACCTTCCTAGCTAAGAAATCTTATGGTTGGTGGATTACAAGGAGAAGAATGGAAATTTATACAAAAATATCTGAAGAAAAGATCTAAAAGAGTCGGTGCACAAATATCCCAGTTTGCATGTAGATTTCGCACGTTGCATGGTGACTTACGAAAATCTCGCAAGTTGATTTCGCAACTTGGAATTCATTTTCGCACGTTGAGCTCCAAGTTCGCAAGTTACAAAATCACTTTCGCAAGTTGGGCTTCTCTGTGACTGTGCGGCTGTATTCCATTTCCATTTCGCAAGGTAGGCTTTAATTTCGCACGTTGGACTTCAACTGGATGCAGTTGTCTTGCAAAGGCCATATCTTCCTCATTTCAGCTCCAATTTGTACACCGTTTAAAGCGTTGGATTCTTGACTTCCTAAGATTTGAAATGGTATATAGCATGTAGAAAATGGAATTTGGAAAGTGCTCCAAAAGTGCGAAAGAAGACTGCAGCTGCTGTCCTCTGTTTTCTTCACTCTATTTTTCCTCTCTCCGTTGTTCTTTCCTTGCATACTTTGAACGACATTGGCAAAGGGCTATGAAGCTCCAAAGCTTGGCTCTTCATGAATTTGAGCTTCCAAAAGCTTTGCCATGAACTATATACATCTCTCCCTCATTCTTGGATTGCTTTAGTGTAGCTAAAAGCTATCAAAAACACCAAAACTTAACACAATTTGATTAGAAACGATTGCAGGGGTCCTTAACATGTCAATTGAGTTAAAAGGTAATAATTACTACTCAAGAGTGTTTAAAAGAGTTAATTGCAAGCTACAAAATAGCACTTTTTGAGTAGTAATCACTACTCTACAAGGTTGGAGGAGGAAAGAAGAGATTCTACCTTTATTCAATAAAGAGGGTGCAAGAAGCTGCTAAGGAAGAGATCCCAAAGCTCAATTTGAAACCTCTGCCCATGGAGTTGAAATACACATACCTGGAAGAAAATAAACAATGCCCTGTTGTTATATCTTCATCTCTTACTACTCATCAGGAGATTTCTTTACTTGAAGTTCTTAAGAGGTGTAAGAAAGCAATAGGATGGCAAATATCTGACTTGAAAGGAATTAGTCCTTTGGTTTGTACACATCATATATATATGGAGGAAGAAGCTACACCAATTCGTCAACCTCATAGAATATTGAATCTTCATTTAGAAGGGTGGTGCAAGCTGAGGTGCTGAAGCTACTTCAAGCGGCTATTATTTATCTCATATCTGACAGCCCTTGGGTGAGTCCTACTCAAGTGGTACCAAAGAAGTTAGGGATTACTATGGTTCAAAATGAAAAAGGATAAGAAATTGCTACACGCCTCACTTCAGGTTGGAGGGTGTGTATTGATTATAGGAAATTGAATGTCATGACAAGGAAAGATCATTTTCCACTGCCGTTTATTGATCAAGTGTTGGAGAGAGTCTCTGGCCATCCTTTCTATTGTTTCTTGGATTGGTACTCGGGGTATTTCCAAATTGAAATTGATGTTGAAGATCAGGAGAAGACCACTTTCACATGTCCATTTGGAACATACGCCTATAGAAGAATGCCTTTTGGTTTATGAAATGCACCTGCAACATTCCAAAGATGTATGCTTAGTATCTTCAGTGATATGGTGGAGCGAATTATGGAGGTTTTCATGGATGATATCACCATATATGGAGGTACATTTGAAGAATGCTTAGTCAATTTGGAAGCGGTTCTTAACAAATGCATTGAAAAGGACTTGGTGCTCAACTGGGAGAAATGCCACTTTATGGTACATCAAGGAATTGTCCTTAGCCATATCATCTCTGAGAAAGGCATTGAAGTTGATAAATCAAAGGTGGAACTTATTGTCAAATTGCCATCCCCAATAACTATAAAAGGAGTAAGACAATTCCTTGGCCATGCAGGGTTCTACAGGAGATTTATAAAAGACTTTTCTAAGCTTTCAAAGCCTCTTTGTGAACTTTTGGCTAAGGATGCTAAGTTTATATGGGATGAAAGATGTCAAAAGAGTTTTGATCAATTGAAGCAATTTTTGACAACCACTCCAATAGTGAGGGCTCCCAACTGGCAACTACCCTTTGAAGTAATGTGTGATGCTAGTGACTTTGCTATAGGAGTTGTACATGGCCAAAGAGAAGATGGGAAGACCTATGTGATCTACTATGCAAGCAAGACATTGAACGAAGCTCAAAGGAACTACACAACTACAGAGAAAGAGTTGTTAGCTATGGTGTTTGCCTTCGACAAGTTTCGTGCTTATTTGGTAGGGTATTTCATCATTGTTTTCACTGACCATTCAGCCTTGAAGTATTTATTGACAAAGCAAGATG
Source organism: Vitis hybrid cultivar (assembly GCA_022058775.1). Lineage (NCBI taxonomy): Eukaryota > Viridiplantae > Streptophyta > Magnoliopsida > Vitales > Vitaceae > Vitis > Vitis hybrid cultivar. Next base: position 28,044 of record JAJJMF010022878.1, on the reverse strand, counting down.
CAAAAGCAAGGTTGATCAAATGGATTCTTTTATTACAAGAGTTCGATCTCCAAATCAGGGACAAGAAAGGAGTGGAGAATGTGGTAGCTGACCACCTTTCAAGGTTGGCTATAACACACAATTCCCATGTCTTACCTATTAATGATGACTTTCCTGAGGAATCACTCATGTTGCTAGAGAAAACTCCTTGGTATGCTCATATTGCTAATTATTTGGTTACTGGTGAAGTTCCAAGTGAGTGGAAAGCACAAGACAGGAAGCATTCTTTGCAAAGATTCATGTTTATTATTGGGAAGAGCCTTTTCTTTTCAAGTATTATGCAGATCAGATAATAAGGAAGTGTGTCCCTAAAGAAGAGCAACAAGGAATCCTCAGCCATTGCCATGAGAATGCATGTGGAGGCCACTTTGCCTCTTAGAAAACAGCCATGAAGGTGTTGCAATCAGGGTTTACTTGGTCATCACTTTGCAAAGATGCCCACATCATGTGTAGGAGCTGTGATAGATGCGAAAGGATCGAGAAGCTTACAAAAAGGAATCAAATGCCCATGAACCCCATCCTAATAGTTGATCTCTTTGATGTTTGGGGCATTGACTTCATGGGACCTTTCCCAATGTCTTTTGGTAACTCTTATATCTTGGCGGGGGTGGACTATGTTTCTAAATGGGTTGAGGCAATCCCCTGTAAACACAATGATCACAGGGTGGTTCTCAAATTTCTTAAGGAGAACATATTTTCAAGATTTGGGGTGCCCAAGGCCATAATCAGTGATGGAGGTATTCATTTTTGCAACAGACCTTTTGAAACCCTATTAGCCAAGTATGGAGTGAAGCATAAGGTAGCTACACCTTATCACCCTCAGACTTCCGGGTAAGTGGAGCTAGCAAACAGGGAAATCAAGAACATATTGATGAAGATGGTGATCACAAGTAGAAAAGATTGGTCTATTAAGCTTCATGATTCATTATGGGCATATAGAACAGCTTACAAGACTATTCTTGGAATGTCTCCCTATCGCCTAGTCTATGGCAAAGCATGCCATCTCCCTGTGGAAGTTGAATACAAGGCTTGGTGGGCAATCAAAAGGTTAAACATGGACTTGATCAAAGCCGGGGCAAAGAGGTGCTTAGACCTTAATGAGATGGAGGAATTAAGAAATGATGCTTACATTAATTCCAAAGTTGTAAAATAGAGGATGAAGAGGTGGCATGATCAATTAATTTCCAACAAAGAATTTCGAAAAGGACAAAGAGTCTTACTCTATGATTCAAGGCTCCATATCTTTCCTGGGAAGCTCAAGTCAAGGTGGATAGGTCCTTTCATTATTCACCAAGTGCATCTCAATGGAGTGGTGGAATTACTGAATTCCAATGGCACAGACATCTTTAAAGTCAATGGTCATCGTCTCAAGCCATTCATTGAGACATTCAAGCAAGAAAAGGAGGAAATCAACCTCCTTGAGCCACAGAAAGCCTAATCAGAGAAGGGTTAGATGGACTTGGTTTCACCAAAGTCCATATTTTTGTTTAATTATGTAAATTTATAAGCTTTATAAACTGTTTTGATTTTAATTTTGGTCTTAAATTGTGTTATTTTTATGTAACTTGATCTTTTTGAATAATCAAAATCAGGAGGAATTGCAAAGAAATTGAAAGAAGAAAGCTAGGAACCAAGAGGAGCTAAAAAGCAAGAGATTTCCATGGTCTGCGAAATTTCGCAGCCTAAAAAGGGCCCCTGCGAAAATGGCCCTTGGCTGCGAAATAATTTCGCAGCCCCCAAGTAGCCGCTGCGAAAACGGCCATCGGCTGCGAAATGATTTCGCAACCCCATGCCCCCCTCTGCAAAAATTTTCGCAGCTGCGAAACACCCCTTTGGCACATGAGTGCCATTTCGCAGACCCCCCCCCTCTCCCTCATTTCGCAGCTGCGAAATCTTCCACGCCTAAAAATCTTCATTTTCACAACCGAGCCCTCATTTTGCAGGTGGTTTCGCAGCTGCGAAACCACCCCTTGGCACACGAGTGCCATTTCGCAGCTCTGCACCCCTATTTTCTAGCTACGAAATGGGCTGCGAAAATGTTCCAAAAATGACCTTTTTAGTTTACCTTTTTCTGCGAGTTTGATCATCATGCCACTTAAAATTTTTTGAAGTGATAAGCATGATCTTATAAAGTATATTACTTTTTAGTTTACCTTTTTCTCTCCTTTATTGCTAAGGGACTAGCAATATGTCGGTTAGGGGCAGTGATTACTACTCAAAAAGTGCTATTTGATAGCTTTCAACTAACTCTTTTAAACACTTTTGAGTAGTAGTTATTACCTTGTAACTCAATTAACATATTAAGGACCTTTGTAATCATTTCTAATCAAATTGTGTAAGTTTTGGTGTTTTTGTTAGTAATTTGATCACCAAATCAATCCAAGATTGAGGAGAGTTCTTTGCAATCCATGGCAAAGCAATGGGAAGTTCAGTAACATGAAGAACCAAAGCTTTGAATCTTTATAGTCCTTTGCCATAAGCAAATCCAAAATGCAAGAAGGGAAAGCAAAGAGAGAAATCTAACATGAAGCATTCAAGAGGACAGCAACTGTCAGCTACTTTTCAAGTACTTATTGGAGCTCAATTTATGTATACTATATGTCATTTCGAAGCTCGGGAAGTCAGAAATCCAATGCCTCAAACAGTGTGCAATTCGGAGTTAAAATGAAGGAGTTACAACTATTGGAAGCCGATCACACCAAGTTGAAGGCCAATTCCGCGGGCTGTGAAATCAGCCTTTGGCTACGAAATCACAAGAGGATGGCTGCGAAATCAGCCTTTGGCTGTGAAATGGTGTCCTTCATGCTGCGAAGTTTCGCAGCCATATTGCACACTTGCGAAATTCTCCTGAAGCTTCCCAACATTTGAGACCGACATTTTTAGATTTTTTGCTTCAGATATTTGATGTCTAAATCCCCAAACTCTCCTTGTAATCCACCTATCATATGATTCCTTAGTCTTTAAGCAAGAACAAAGGGTAAATGACCCTATATATATTGTTTGTAAATTTCCATTACAGTAGATGTCGGGGAGCTTGTTCTCAGAGACATCCTTTGTATAGTTTTTGGAAGGAAGTAAAATACAGAGCTTTTGCTCTGCTTTACCTACTCAATTTGATTGTATTGTATTTAATTTTTCTTACTAGCCAAACAAGCTCTGAGGATGTTTCCTCAGAGAATGAGTGGCTGGGCTTTTGGTTCCTTGGAGCTAAGGTTGCCGGGAAAGGCCCCAAATGCAAGAATTGGTAGTTTTGTTGTTTCAGCCATTAATGAAGAGAAAGTGTGACCCATTAACGATTTTTATCTTTTTAGTTAACTTAAAAAGCCTTCAATTCACCTGAGCCAACACTTGGTAAGGCAAGTGATCTCCGTCCATGGAGATGCACTAGTTTATCTCTTGCGAGCTTTTGGGAGGTGAATTGAAGGTAGGATTTTCTAGAATTGCCAACACTTGGTAAGCTTTTGGACTCTAAGGAGACATCCATTAGTTATCTCTTGCGAGCTTGAGAAGGGAAGTCCAAGGTTAATGATCACCTTGAATGGCAAAGGCTAGGTGAGAGGCACGAGCCATTGCAAGTTGCATCAGTGAGAGAGAATTAGTGCTGAAATCCATTAAAGGGAAGCACATGTACAACACTGGTTAGAGAATTAACTATATGTTAATTCTCTAATGTGAGGAAAAGAACCAAGTGACCGGAGCTCTGTTTTTGCATGAGAAGCCTCCGCTATGAACCTTAAACTCCAAGGAATGTTTTTCTTCATAAGTAATTTCCATTAACTTCTTTTTAGTTAGCTTAAAACAAATCCTTTTTCAACCAAAGTTTATGTTTTCTTCTTAAGCTAACCTTGAAATGAAAAAGCACTAATTCAATTTTGAATTGGTATCAGTTGTGAGTTGAAAACCCTTCCCAGTGAACGATCCTAGAGCCACTATGCTATATTAGCTAAAGCTATCCTAGTGCATGGTGACATAGGTTATAAATTTTGTTGATTACTCCCGTTTGAGGACCAAACTCAAGGTACACCACCTGGGACATGAATCACATAGCATCTCGAGCCCTAAGCTCACAACTTGGAGATATTCATGCCCACCACAACCCTAAGTTTTTCATAGTATTTAGAGTCCTAAGCACATAACCCAGAGTTGTTCATGCCATCCACAACCATGCTCTATTCATAGCATCTTGAGCCCTAAGCTCAAGACCTGAAGTCATTCATGTCATCCACAACCTTGAGTTGTTCATAGCATCTAGAGCCTTGAGCTCATGATCTAGAGTCGTTCATATCAACGATTGACCTATGTTATTCATAGCATTTTAGAGCCATGGTCTCACAACCAAGAATCGTTCATATCATCCACACCCTTGAGTTATTCATACCATCTAGAGGTCTGAGCTCACGGGGTCCCAAGTTGTTTATATCATCCATAGCCTTGAGCTGTGCATAGCATCTAGAGTGCTGAGGTCATGACCTAAAGTCATTCATATCAACGATAGCCCTGAGCTGTTCATTGCATCTAAGTCCCTGAGCTCACAACTTGAAGTCGTTCATGTTATCCACATACCTGAGATGTTCATAGCATTTAGAGCCATAGGATCATCACCAAGAACCATTCATATCATCCATAATCCTGAGCTATTTTTAGCATTTAGAGGCTTGAGCTCACAGGATTCTAAGTCGTTCATATCATCAATAAAGTTAACCTGTTCATAGCATCCATAGCCTGAGTTCACAATTCGAGAGTAGCTCATATGATCCATAACCTTGAGTTATTCATAGCATCTAGAGCCTAGAGCACACGAACCGGAGTCATTCATGTAATCATACCCTTCAGCTGTGCATGACATCTATAGCCCTGAGCTCACAACCCAAAGTTGTTCATGTCATCCACAACCTTGAGTTGTTAATAACATCTAGAGTCCTAAGCTGTTCATAACATTTAGAGCCTTGAGCTCATGACCTAGAGTCATTCATGTTCACTATAGCCTTGAGATGTTCATATCATCCTTAACCCTAAGGTATTCATAACATCTTAAGGCCTGGACTCATAGGATCTTGAGTCATTCATATCATCCACAACTCTGAGCTTTTTGTAGCATCTAGAGCCCTAAGCTCATGACTTGAAGTGGTTCATGTCAACCATAACCTTGAGTTATTCATAGTGTCTAGAGTTGTGAGCTCACGACTTGGAGTCGTTCACGTCATACACAGCCTTAAGCTCATGACATAGAATCGTTCATATAATCTACATCCCTGAGGTGCTTATATCATCTACAGGCTTGAGCTCATGGGATCCTGAGTCATTCATATCACCCACAATGTTGAACTATTCCAAGCATCCATAGCCTTGAGCTCACGACCCAAAGTAGCTCATATCATCCATAGCCTTGAGTTATTAATAACATATAGGGCCTTGAGATCACAACCCAGAGTTGTTCATGTCAACCACAACCCTAAGCTATTGATATCATTTAGAGCCCTAAGCTCATGACCTTGAGTCGTTCATGTAATCAATAACCCTGAGTTGTTTATAACATTTAAAGCCTAAGGTTGACAACCAAGAATTGTTCATATTATCCACACCCCTCAGTTGCTCATGTCATCTAGAGGCTTAATCTTATAGGATCCCAAGGTCTTTCATATCATCCACAACCCTAAGTTGTTCATAACATCCAGAGCCTTGAGTTAATTGATGGGAAAAACCCATATATGTCCATTTCGCAAGTCTGGATCAAGTTAAGAATATGCATAACTATTCTAAGCTTTTTTTAAATTCTATGCATAGTGAAAAAACAACATTTTTATACTTTAAAAGGATTTAGCAAGTGCTAACAAAAACCATTCCTTGAATTCAGATGTTCCCAAATCAAATCCATATGGTGAAGATGAAGATCGAAATCGTAGAAGTCTCGTAAACCCGAAGTCTTCCACTCGATGACTTGAACCTTGATCTTAGCAGGTGGAGAGGAAAAGAGGGTGGAGGCAATGACTCTCTATCTCTGTGGATGGTGGAAGACAAAATCTATGGAAACCCTAACCTTTAGGGGGTATTTATAAGGTTCCTAAGTGGGCTTAAGTGACTTGAGCCCATATGGGCTTGGGTCATTTAATCTAACCCAAAATGGGTTATAATTGATTAATTAACCCAGTAGGACCTACTAATTAATCACTTAATCCAATCTAGAGACCGTGTTCACTTACTCCTATGCAACCTTAAGTAATTACCAAAATGCCCTTATGCACAAAAGTGAACTTAGAGCCAACTCGACCCTCATAACCCATGCCAACAAAGTATATGAGCTCAGAGCGGGGACCATTGGGACCTATAGGAATACTGGCTTCCTTAGAATCCAATTCTAAATCTGATTCAACATCACACTATAGAGAATCAACTGAACTCTAGCATCCTATGTAAATAAGAACGAGACACCAAGCGCTCGGGTCTATGACCTAATAACCATTGTGTTTAGCCTCCTCATGAACTAGTGTCTGTACTCTAACAAGGTGAAAGCTATCAATCTTTCAAGACTACCTTTACCATTCTTGAGTTACAGATCCTCCTATTATGTGTTCAATTGACATATCTTAGCTCTTAAGGAGCCTATGTCAAGTTCCACTTAAGAAACTACTATAGTCATAGTTTCCATGAATAAACCTCCTTAGGATCACTCAATGGGACACTCTATCTCAATACCAAGAGATATCATGGTGCCTTTATTGACAATACCTATTGCTACCAATTTTCATTAATGTGACCCAATCTATAGGAAATATATGATCAACTTACGATCTCACCCATAGGTTAAAGCCACTACTAACTTCAGTACTAGCTTAGTATTCTCTCAAGGTTGAGAGACAATACAATGAAGCAGCTTGGTGGAAATGCACCTAAGCTATGTACAATTCAAAAGGTTGAGGCAAGAATGCTCATAGAGTATAATACATGGAATAAGGATGGATAATAATGAAACTAGAACATCATTAAATAAATAATGAATTCCAAACTTATAACATCATGTCATGCATTTAAGGGCTCTATCCTAACACTAGAGCCCTTAGCTCACGACCCAGAGTAGTTCATGTCCACCACAGACCTAAGTTGTTCATATCAGCTAGAGCCTTGAGCTCATGACCATGAGTCATTCCAGTCATCCATAGCCCTGAGGTGTTCACAACGTTTAAAACCTGGTGCTCATGACCAAGAATCATTCATATTTTCCAAAGCCCTAAGCCATTCATAGCATCTAAAGGTTTGAGCTCATGGGATCATGAGTTGTTCATATCATCCACAAATTTGAGTTATACATAGCATCTAGAGCCTTGAACTCATGACACGAAGTCGTTCATGTCATCCACATCTCTAAATTGTTAATAGCATCTAGAGCCCTTAGCTCACAACCCAAAGTAGTTCATGTCAACCACAGTCCTGGGTTGTTCATAGGATCTAAAGCCTTGAGCTCATGACCCAAAGTTGTTCATGTCATCCACAACCCTAAACTATTCCTATCATCTAGAGCTTTGACCTTATGACCTTGAGTCATTCATCTTATCCACAACCTAGAGCGATTCATAGCATTTATAGCCATGATCTCATGATCTAGAGTCATTCATTTCATCCACAACCCTTAGCTATTCATAGCATCTGTAGGCCTAGGCTAATGGGATCCCAAGTCATTCATATCATCCACAACTCTGGGTTGTTCACAGAATCTAGAGCCCTAAGCTCATGACCTTTCGTCATTCATGTCATCCAAAGCCCTATGTTGCTCATGACCAAGAATCATTCATATCATCCACAACCTTAAGTGATTGATAGCACCTAAAGGTTTAAGCTCATAGGATCCCGAGTCATTCATATCATTCATAACCTCAAGAAGTTGATAGCATCCAAAGCCATGAGCTCACAACATGGAGTAACTTATGTCATCCCTACGCCTACGTTGTTCATAGCATCTAGAGTGCTGAGCTCACAACACGACATTGTTTTTGTCATCCACATCCCTTAACTGTTCATAGCATTTAGAGCCTTGAACTCATGACTTGGAGTAATTCAGGTCATCCACAACCTTGAGCGATTCCTAACATCTAGAGCACTGAGCTCACGACCTTGAGACGTTCATGTCATCCATAGTCGAGAGTTGTTCATAACATCTAGAGCCCTAAGCTCATGACCTTGAGTCGTTCATGTCATCTACAACCTTTAGTTGTTCATAACATTTGGAGCGTTCTCCACAACACCAAGAATCGTTCATATCACTCGAAGCCCTAAGTTGTTCATAACATCTAAAGGCCTGAGCTTACAAGATCCCGATTTATTCATATCATCCACAACTTTGAGTTGTTCGTAGCATCTAGAGCCTTGAGCTCACCATATAGAGTCATTCATTTCATCCACATCCTTACACTATTCATAGCATTTGGAGCCCTTAACTCACGAGCCAGAGTCGTTCATGTCAACCATAGCCCTCAACTATTCATAACATCTAGAGCATTAAGCTCACAACCCAGAGTTGTTCATGTCATCCAGACCCCTGAGTTGTTCATAACATCTAGAGCCTAGAGCTCATAATCTTGAGTCATTCATCTTATCCACAACCTTAAGTTGTTCATAGAGCTCACAACTTGGAGTTCTTCATGTTTACACAGCCTTGAGCTATTCATAACATCTAGAGGCCTAAGCTCACGAGAACTCGAGTCATTCATATCATCCACAACTCTGAGCTATTCATAGCATCGAGAGCCTTGAGCTGTTCATAGCAACTAGAACCCTAAGCTCATGACCTGCAGACATTCATGTCATCCACAACCCTTAGTTGTTCATAATATTTAGAGTCTCGGGCTCATGACCAAGAATCGTTCATATCATCAACAACCATGAGCTATTCATAGAACCAAGAGGCTTGAGTTTAAAGGATCTCAAGTCGTTCATATCATCCACAACCCTGAGCAGTTCATAGCATCCAAAACCATGAGCTCATAGCATGCATATTAACCATAGCCTTGAGTTGTTCATAGCATCTAGAGCCCTAAGCTCATGACCTGGATTCGTTCCTATTATCCACAATCCTGAGTTGTTCATAACATTTAGAGCCCTGACCTCACGTCCTCGAGTCATTCATGTCATCCACAACCCCGAGTTGATCATAACATTTAGCATCATAGGCTGACGACCAAAAATAGTTCATATCATCCTCAGCCTTAAGTTGCTCAAAGCTTCTAGAGACTGTAGCTCACAGGATCCCAAGTCATTCATATCATCCACAAGTCTAAGTTGTTCATAGCATCTAGAGCCCTGAGCTGACAACATAGTGTCATTCATATCAATCACAACCCTAAGTTGTTCATAGCATGAAGAGCCTTGAGGTGACGACCTTGAGTCATTCATAACCCTCACCAGCTTATAAAATTTAGAGCCTTTGGCTTATGACCAAGAATCATGGCTTATGACCAAGAATCATTCATATTATCTAAAATCCTAAGCTATTCCTAGCTCCTAAAGGTTTGAGCTCACAGGATTCCGAGTCATTCATATTGTCCACAACCTTAAGCTGTTCATAGATTTTAAAGCTATGAGCTCAAGACGCAAAGCAACTCATATTATCCACAGACCTGAGATGTTGATAGCATTTAGAGCCCTGAGCTCAAGATTTAGAGTCGTTCATATCGATAATAAACATGATCTGCTCATAGCATTTAATGCCCTGAGCTCATGACCTTGAGTTGTTCATGTCATCTACAATCCTGAGTTGTTCATAAGATTTAGAGCCTTGGGCTCATGACTTAGAATCGTTCATATCATCCACAACCTTGACATGTTCATAACATCCAAAGCCCTTAGTTCACGACCTAGAGTAACTCATGTCATTCACAACCGTGCGTTGTTCATAGCATCTAAAGCACTGAGCTCATAACCCAAAGTCATTCATGTCAACCATTGCCTTGAGTTGTTTTTAGCATTTAAAGCCCTAAGCTCATGACCCAAAGTTCTTCATGTCATCCACAACCCTCATATATTCATAACATCTAGAGCATTGGGATCACGACCATGAATCGTTTATATCATCCATAACCCTAAGTTGTTCATAGAACCTTGAGCCTAGAACTCAAGACCCGGAGTCATTCATGTCAACCATAACCCTTAGCTGTTCATAGCATCTAGAGCCCTCAACTCACAAGATCTTGAGTCATTCATATCATACACAAAGTTGAGTTGTTCATAGCATGCAGTGCCTTAAGCTCACGAGTTGAAGTAGCTCATGTAGTCCAATACCTTAATTTATTCATAACATGTTGAGCCCTTAGATCATAACCCGAAGTCGTTCACGTCAATCACAACTCTGGGTTGTTCGTAGTATCTAGAACATTGAGCTCATGAACCAGAGTCATTGATGTCATCCATAAATCTAAGCTCATGATGCAGAATCGTTCATATCATTTACAACCTTGAACTTTTCTTAACATGTAGAGGCTTGAGCTCATGACCTAGAGTTGTTTATGTCAACCACAACCTTGAGTTGTTCATAGTTTGTAGAGCCTTGAGCTCACGACTTAGAGTCATTTATGTTATCCACAACCCTAACCTGTACATAATATCTAGAACCCTAAGCTCATGACCTAGAGTCATGCATGTCAACCAAAGCCCTAAGTTTCTCATAGCATCCAAAGCCTTGAGCTCACGACCTAAAGTTGTTCATGTCATCTACAGCCTTGAGTTGTTCATAGCATTTAGAGCCATGGATACATGACCAAGAATCTTTCATATCATCCACACCACTAAGTTGTTCATAGCATCTAAAGGCCTAAGCTCACATGATTCAGAATCTTTCATATCATCCGCAACCCTGAGCTATTTCGAGCACCCAAGGTCTTGAGCTAATGACTCGGAGTAGCTCATGTCATCCACAATCCTGAGCTCTTCATTGCATGTAGAGCCCTAGGCTCATAACCCATATTTTTTAGTACATGACCCTAAATCATTCACGTCAGCCATAGCCTTGAGTTGTTCATAGCATTTAGAGTCATTGGCATAGGACCAAGAATCATTAATTTCATCCCCAACCTTGAGTTGTTCATAGCATCTAGAGGTGTGAGCTCATGGGATCCCAAGTCATTGATACCATCCACGAAGTTGAGTTATTCATAGAATCCATAGCCTTGACCTCATGACCTAGAGTAGCGCATATCATCCACAAGCTTGAGCTCAATACTCAAAGTCATTGATGTCAATCATAACCTTGAGTTGTTCATAGTATCCAAAGCCTCAAGCTCATGACATAGAGTCATTCATGCCATCCATAACCCTAAACTTATGACATAGAACCAGTCATATAATCCATAGACCTGAAATGTCCTTATCATCTAGAGGTTTGAGCTTATGGGGTCCCTAGTCGTTCATATCATCAACAACACTGAGTTAGTTATAGCATCAATAGCCCTAAACTCAAAATCTGGAGTAACTCATGTCATCCATAGTCCTGAGTTGTTCATAGCATCTAGAGCCTTAAGCTCACAACCCCGAGTCATTCATGTTAACCACGACCTTTAGTTGTTCATAGTATCTAAAGACCTAAGCTCATGACCTAAGCACATAACTCGAAGTCCTTCATGTCAACTATAACCCTAAGTTGTTCATAGCATCTAGAGCCCTTAGCTCACGACCTAGAGTCATTCATATCATCCATAACTATGAGTTGTTCATAACATTTAAACTCATAGGCTCATGACCAAGAATCGTTCATATCATTCTTATCACTAAGTTGTTCATAACATCTAGAGGCCTTAGCTCACAGGATCCCAAGTTGTTCATAAAATCTAGAGACCTAAGCTCACGACCCAGAGCCATTCATGTCAACCATAACCTAAGTTGTTCATAGTATTTGGAGACTTGAGCTCATGACCTAGAGTTGTTCATGTCAACCACTACCCTTAGGTGTTCATAACATCTATACTCCTGAGCTCACGACTTGAAGTCATTTATGTACACCACGACCTGTAGCTTTTCATAGCATCCAAAGTACTTAGCTCACAACTCGAAGTTGTTCATGTCAACTACAACCCCGAGTAGTTCATAATATTTAGAGCTCTAAGCTCATGAATCGGAGATCATGTCATCCACAACCCTGAGCTTATCACATAGAATCATTCATATTATCCATAAACTTGAGTTATTCATAGTATCTAGAGGCCTAAGCTCATGAGATCCCGAATCATTCACATCATCCATAATGTTAAGCTATGTGTAGCATCTAGAGCTCTGAGCTTATGACCCGTAGTCATTCAGGTCAACCATAGCTTTAAGCTGCTCATGGTATCTTTTGCCTTGAGCTCATGACCCATAGTTGTTCATGTCATCCATAGCCCTAAGCTTATGACCGAGAGTCATTCATGTAAACCACAGTCCTGAGCTGTTCATAGCATCTAGAGCCCTAAGCTCATAACCTAGAATCATTCATGTCATCCATAGTCTTATGCTATTCATTGCATCTAGAGTCCTAAGCTCATAAATTGAAGTCGTTCATGTCAACCATAGCTTTGAGCTACTCATAGTATCTAAAGCCCTGAGTTCCTGACCCAAAGTTATTCATGTCATCCATAGCCCTAAGCTGTTCATAGCATTTAGAGCCCTAAACTCACAACCGAGATTCGTTCATGTAAACCACAACCCTGAGCTATTCATAGCATCTAGAGCCCTAAGCTCATGGCCTGGAATCATTCATGTCATTTACAACCTTGAGCTATTCATTACATCTAGAGTTCTGAGCTCAGAACTTAGAGTCGTTCATGTCAACCACAACCCTAAGCTATTCATAGCATCTAGAGCTTTGTCCTTAGGACCTAGAGTTGTTCATGTCATCCACAACCCTGAGTTGTTCATAACATTTAAACACATAGGCTCACAACCAACAATTGTTCGTATCATCCTTAACCCTAAGTTGTTCATAACATCTAGAGGCCTTGGCTCATAGGATCTCGAGTCGTTCATATCATCCACAACTCTGAGCTATTCATAGCATTTAGGGCACTTTCATAACCCAGATTCTCTCAAGTAAGCCATAACCCCGAGTTTGTCATAACATCTAGAGCCCTAAACTTAGGACCCAAAGTTGTTCATGCCAATCACTAGCCTGAGTTATTCATAGCATCTAGATCCCTAAGCTCATGACCGGGAGTCATTCATATCCACTATAACTTGGAGCTTTTCATAGTATTTAGAGCCATGTGCTCACAACCCGAATTCACTGATGTCAACCACAACCATGAGTTACTCATAACACTTGGAGCCTTGAGTCACAACCTACAGTCATTCATGTCATTCACAACTCTGAGCTTTTCATGGCATCTAGTGCCCTAAGCTAACGATCTGGATTAATTTATGTCAACTAGAGCTCTGAGCTATTCATAGAATTTAGACTCATTGGCTCATGACCAAGAATCATTCATATCAATCTCAGCCCTTAGTTGTTCATAGCATGGAGAAGCTTAAGCTTATAAGATTTCAAGTAGTTAATATCATCCACAACACCCTAAGCTTACAACTTGGAGTCATTCATGTCAGCCACCACCATGAGCTTTTCATAGTATCTGAAGCCCTAAGCTTATGACCCAAAGTTCTTTATGTCTACCACAACCATGAGTTGTTCATACCATCTAAAGCCTTGAGCTCACAACCCTGAGTCGTTCATGTCTTTCACACCCGGGAGCTTTTTATTGCATCTAGAGTCCTAAGCTCACGACTTGGAATCGTTCATGATAACGACAACCCTGAGCTATGCGTAGCATATAGTGGACTGAGCTAACGAGTTGGAGTTATTCATGTCATCCACAACCCTGAGTTATTTATATCATTTAGACTCATATGCTCATGACCATGAATCATTCGTATCATCCTCAACCTTGAGTTGTTCATAGCATCTAGAGGCCTAAGCTCACAGGATCCCTAGTCATTCATTTGATCCATAACTCTGAGTTGTTCGTAGCATCTAGAGCCTTAAGCTCACAACTTATATTCATTCTTGTTAAGCAACCCTAAGTTGTGCATAGTATCTCGAGCCTTGACCTTACAACCAGGAGTCATTCATGTTAATCATATCCTTAAGTTATTCATAGTATGTAGAGCCTTGAGCTCACAACCTAGAGTCATTTATATCCTTCATAGCTCGGAGCTTTTCATTGCATTTAGAGCCTTGAGCTCATGACCCGGAGTCGTTCATGTCAACCACAACCCTGTGTTGTTCATAGCATTTAAAGCCTTGAGTCCATGACCCAAAGTTGTTCATGTCATCCATAGCCCTTAGCTTATGATGCAGAATCATTCATCTAATCCACAACCTTGAGCTACACATAACATCTAGAGGATTGAGCTCAAGGGATCTTAAGTTGTTTGTATCATCCATAATGTTGAGTTGTTGATAAAATCCATAGCCCTGAATTCATGAGCTGGAGTAGCACATATCTGCTATAACCCTGTGCTATTCATAGCATCGAGAGCCTTGAGTTCATGACTTGGAGTAATTTATGTAAATCACAGCTCTAAGCTGTTCATAATATATAAAGCCCTGAGCCCACAACCCGGATTCGTTCATGTCATTCACAACTCTGACCTTTTAATAGCCTCTAGAGCCTTGACCTCATGACTCGGAGTCTTTAATTTCATTTACAACCTTAATTTGTTCATAGCATTTAGACTCATAGGCTCACGACCAAGAATCATTGATATGATCCTCAGCCTTGAACTATTCATAGCATCTAGAGGCCTGAGATCACGGGACACTAAGTCATTCATATCATCCATAATTGTGAGTTGTTTGTAGCATCTAGAGCCTTGAGCTCAGGACCCAAAGTTGTTCATGTTAGCCACAACCCTAAGCTCACGTCGTGGACTCCTTCATGTCATCCATTGCCATGATCTTTTCATAACATCTAGTGTCCTAAGTTCATAACATAGAGTCATTTATGTCCACCATAGCCTTGAGTTATTCATAGGATCTAAAGCCCTCAACACATGACTCAGGGTCATTCATGTCATCCACGACCCTCAACTATTCATAGAATCTAAAGCTCTAAGCTCAAAAGCTCTAAGCTTATAAGCCAAAGTCATCAGGCTATCCATAGCCATATGTTGTTCATAGCATCTAAACCCTTGAGCTCATGACCCAGAGTCGGTCATATCAACCACTGCCCTAAGTTGTTCATAGCATCTAAAGCCTTAAGCTCATGACTAGAGTTGTTTATGTCATTCATGAACTGGAGTCATTCATGTCATCCACATTTCTCAATTGTTCACAGCATTTAGAGCCATGGGCTCACAACCACGAATCGTTCTTATCATCCACTCCCCCTAGTTGTTCATAGCATCTAATGGCCTAAGTCGACGGGATCCCGAGTTGTTCTAATCATCCAAAAGACTTAGTTTTTCATAGCACCTAGAGCCTTACACTAACAATGAGAGTAGCTTATGTCATCTAGACTCGTGGGCTATTCATAGCATATAGAGCCTTGAGCTCATGACCTGGAGAAGTTCCTCTTAGCCACTACCTTGAGTTGTTCATAGATCCTAGAGCCCTAAGATCATGACCCCAAGTCTTTCATGTCAACCATAACCTTGAGTTGTTCATAACATTAAGAGCCTTAAGCTAAATACCCCAAGTTGATAATATCATACACGGCCTTGAGCTATTCATAGCATCTCGAACCCTAATCTCATGACTCAGTATCGTTCATGTCAACTATAACCATGATCTACTCATAGATTCTACAGTCCTTAGCTCACGACTTGGAGTTGTTCATGTCATCCGCAACCCTGAGTTGTTCCTAGCATATAGAGCCTTGGGCTCACGACACAAAGTCGTTGATGTAAAGAAGAACCTTGAACTATACATCACATCTTCGGTCATGTTATCCATAACCCTGAGCTGTTCATACCATCATGAGCCCTTAGCTCATGACCTAAAGTTGTTCATTTCATCCACAACCCTAAACTATTCATAGCATCTAGAGCCTTGAGTTCACGACCTAGAATTGTTCATATCATCCTCAGCCTTGAGCTGTTCATAGAATCTAGAGGCTTGAGCTCATGGGATCTCGAGTTGTTCTTATCATCCACAACCTTGAGCTTTTCAAAGCATTTCGACCCTTGAGCAGACAACCTAAAGTCATTCATGTCATCTATAATGCTGAGCTGTTCATAACATCTAGAGCCTTAAGCTCACAACCCGGAGTCAATCATGTCGACCATAACCCTAAGCTATTCATAGCATCTAGAGTTTTGAGCTCATAGCCCAAAGTCATTCATGTCATCCATAGCCTTGAGATATTCATACAATTTAAAGCCATAGGCTCACGACCAAAAATCATTCATATCATCCACAACCCTGAGCTGGTCATAGCATTTAAAGGCTTAAGCTCACTGGATCTCGAGTCGTTCATATCATCGATAACCCTAAGCTGATTATAGAATCTAGAGCCCTAAGCTCATGACATAGAGTAGCTCATAGGATCTATAGCCCTAAGCTTAGGACCCGGAGTCATTAATGTTATCTATAACCCTTAGTTATTCATACAATCTCAAGCTCTTAGCTCATGACATGTAGTCGTTCATTTCATCCACAACCCTGAACTATTCATAACATCTAGAGCCTTGAGTTCACGACCTAAAATTGTTCATATCATCCACAACCCTAAGTTCTTCATATTATCTATATCCTTAAGCTCACGACCTAGAATAGTGCATATTATCCACTGTTGTGAGCTATACATAATATCTAGAGACCAGAGCTCATGACCTAGCGAAGTTCATGTCATTGATAGCCCTAAGTTGTTCATAGCATCTGCAGCCCCAAGCTCACAACCCAGAGATGTTCATGTGAACCACAAACCTAAGCTATTCATAGCATTTACAGTTCTATGCTCATGACCCAAATTCGTTCATATCATACATAACTCTTAGTTGTTCATAACATCTAGAGCCCTAAACCCATGACCTATAGTCGTTAATGTCAACCACAACACTGAGTTGGTCATAGCATCTAAAGCCCTAAGCTCACAAAATCAAGTCATTCATGTCAACGACAACTCTGAGCTATTCATAACATTTCGAGCTTTAGGTTCAGGACTAAGAATCGTTCATATGATTCATAGCCTTAAGCTGTTTGTATGATTTAGAGGTCTAAACTTGTAGGATCCTGATTCATTCATATCATCCATAACCCTGACATGAATCATTCACATCATCCTCAGCCCTAAGTTGTTCATACCATCTAGAGGCTTAAGGTCACAGGATCTCGGGTCATTCATATCATCCACAATAATGAGGTGTTCATAACATCTAAGGTCCTAAGCTCATGACTCGAAGTCGTTTATTCATCCATAACCTTGATTTGTTCATTGTTTCTAGAGCATTGAGTTCATGACCTAAAATCGTTCATATCATCCACAACCCTAAATTGTTCATAGCATCTCGATCCTTAAGCTCATGACCTAGAATCATGTGTATTATCAATAACATGGAGTTGTTCATAGCATCTAGAGACCTAAGCTCGTGACCCAGAGTAGTTCATGTCATTAACAAGCATAAGTCATTCATAGCATCTAGAGCCCTGAGCTCACGACCTGGAGTTGTTCATGTTAACCTCAGGCCCACGTTCTTCATAATATGTAGAGCGTTGAGCTCATGACCTAGAAAAGTTCATGTCATCCACAACCTGAGTTGTTCATAGCATCTAGAGCTCTCAACTCACAACTCAGAGTCGTTCATGTCAACTATAACCCTGAGTTGTTCATAGCATCCAAAGCATTGCACTCATGACCTAGAGTTGTTGATGTCAAACATAGTGTGGACCTGCATTTTTCACGTGCGTCCCCATTCGATCGGCGAGACTCGCTTTTTATTTGTGAAAAATTATTTAGTTTTGGAAAAGTTGGAGCCGCCACTTATTTTATTTTTATTTTAAAGGGAAAATAAAACAAGAAATAAAAACCTAAAAAAATGACTCCATAATTTTTGGAAAAGCGTGTCTTTGAAAAAAACCCGAGTCTAAGTCCGGGGATCAGGTTACTTATTGGGAAGGTACCTCTAGGAGATACCACCCCTCTAAGCCCTAAAGAGGTCTTTACTGACTAAATTGGGGAAATGGGGCAATTAATTGATTAATTGTAGATACCTAAGTAAGCTAGGTCATTTCAAAAAGCAGCATGCTAAATAAGGAGATCAATCACAATAAAGGAGAGTTAGGGTGCGTACCTGAACCACTTCTTAAGCGCTATCATAAAACATCAATGGTTAATTCAAAAACATGACACACGACATGCATTTTATCAAGGATGATCAAACAAGCATCGAGACAATCAGGTATGACATCAAACAAGGGCAATGACACGCATATTCATGAAATTTTGGGAACGTACCGGGATAGCATTTATAACTCCTAATGCGCTTCCTCAGGACATGGGAGTTAGATAATAAATAATAAATAATAAATCCTAGCATGCTTATCTAATTAATTAGCAAAAATTATCAGAATTCGGAATAATTAATTATCATACATATCTTGTATACAATTCCTAAAAAGAAAAATGTAAATATAAATAGCAGGGTGGTAGCAAAAATAAATTTTGAAAAAGATTTTCTTATGTAGGGGTTTCACCAATTCCCCAAATTAATATACACGAATTTAGCCTAAAATTGTCCCATTTATTTGGGACCACAAGCTTTGATTCATGTTTTGTTTAAAACCAAAATTTTTGTTGAAAATTGAGAAGGATGCAAACCGATTAAGATATGGTTGCATGTTAATTTTTAAATAGAAAAGAGATTTTGATTCTAAAGGCTTTAAATGAATTTTAAAAAAAATCTCTTAAAAGGTTTTTTTTTTTTTTTTTTTGAGAAAAAGAGTTTTGTTTTAAAATAAAGGAAATTAATTTTTAAAATAACAAAAATAGAAAACAAAATATCAATCAAAACAAAAGGAAACAAAGATCACGAAATAAAGATTTTAGGAAATCTTGTCAATTAAAGTGGTGAGAGTAAAGGCCAACCTTCATGGGTTTCTAGTGGCCCTAAAAAAATAAAAAAAATAAAAATTGACCAACAATCACTAAGGCAACAAATTTATAACTTCCTAATCAAATAAACAAATGAAATTATCATCCAAAAACTAACATTTAGATTTTAAGAAACACATGAATAACTAGAATTAAACTAATTGGAATTAAAAATGTAAACTTTTCATCACAAGATCAATTAAACTAAAGAATTAAGATCGATAACACGTTCAAATTAAAAATAAACTAGAATTTAAATTAATTGGAATTAAAAATATGAACTTTACCTTACAAGACCAATTAAACTAATAGATTTAAGATCAATAACTCATTCAAATTAAAAATAAACTAGAATTTAAACTAATCGGAATTAAAAATATAAACTTTACCTTACAAGTCCAATTAAACTAATAGATTTAAGATCAATAACTCATTCAAATTAAAAATAAACTAGAATTTAAACTAATCGAAATTAAAAATATAAACTTTACCTTACAAGTCCAATTAAACTAAGAGATTTAAGATCAATAACTCATTCAAATTAAAAAAAAAAAACTAGAATTTAAACTAATCGGAATTAAAAATATAAACTTTACCTTACAAGTCGAATTAAACTAATAGATTTAAGATCAATAACTCATTCAAATTAAAAATAAACTAAAATTAAACTAAAAATATAAACTTTACCTTACAAGTCCAATTAAAGTAATAGATTTAAGATCATTAACTCATTCAAATTAAAAACAAACTAAAATTAAACTAAAAATATAAACTTTACCTTTCAAGTCCAATTAAACTAATAGATTTAAGATCAATAACTCATTCAAATTAAAAATAAACTAAAATATAAAGTTTATTTAAACTTTCATGTAGATTAAAATAAACTAGCATAGAACTAATGAATTGCAATCATAAAAGAGAAACATTTAATATAAGAAAAATAAAAGATTGTTCGAAATTGAGATTTAAAAGAATTTATCACAAACAATTAATTAAACCAATCAACTAAAACCCAAACTAAAAAAAGAAATACTGTATCAAAAATCGAAAACTAACATGTATTGTATCGGAAAAATACTCTCTTGATGTGTCAAAATTGTAGCCCAATTAGTCTTTCAAGTCCTCTACCGCTCCTCCCAAAAAAACTCTTGCGTGTGTTGATCTCCCCTCAAAGAAAAAAGTCTCCTTGCCAAAGAAAAAGTCCCACCCTCCTTCTTCTATTCCTTTTTGTCCCATTTATATGGCAACCTATCCTTTTCATGGAATATTTTATTTCCTTTTCGGATATGTACGTGGATATATGGAAAGTGATGTTTTAATTGCAAAGTGGTATTTTAACTTTTATGGAAAGTGCTTTTAAATTTTATATACATCATAATTCAAAAATAAAAAAATAAAATAAATATTAACAAACCTTTTTAAAGGTAATAATAATAATAATAACTTATCAGATTGGTATAAACAAATATATATATTAAAAAACTTAACTTACCAAAAAATATATTAAAAGCACTTTAAGAAAATAACCAAATAAAATAAAATAAAATACAAAATAACTTACTAAAAAAATTTATTAACATACATATTAGTAAAAACATTTAATAGTAATAATAATAGTAATCATAAAAAGAGATAAGATAATTGATCACATGCAATCTTGTAAAAACAAATAAATAGATAACAATAAACAAATAGCTAAACAAATATAATAAATAAATAACTAAATAAATAAATAGATAAATGAATAAGAAATCGAGTTCATGCAAGTGTTAAGAAATACAAATCATGCGAACTATGCAAGTCATACAGGAGTTATCTAAAAGGTAACATAGGTGGGCCAGGATGCCTAAGTGGACCTAGCAAACCAAAGTGGGCCTAGATGTGCCTAAATGAGCTTAGGTGAGTCTAAGTGGGTTAAAGTGGACCTAAGAGAGCTTAGGTGAATCTAAGTGGGTTAAAGTGGACCTAAGTGAGCTTAGGTGAATCTAAGTGGGTCAAGGTGGACCTAAGTGGGCTAGGTGTACCTAAGTGGGCCTAGGGTGAGACTAGGTGGGCCTAACTAAGTCTAACCTGAAGTGCACTTAAGTGAAGCCTAATCTAAACTTGAGGGGCAGCCAAGGTCATAATATGGAGCCGGGTAAACCCCTCAACTAAAGTCTCCGAGGTGGCTCAAGAAGGGTAAGTAACGTGAGTAGCTATGGGCTACCAAGAGATTACTGTAAAGTATTGCTAATGGACTTTACAACATGTGCTAAAGGGACAAAATTGAGGGTCTACACATAGTCTTAAGCTATTCATAACATTTAGAGCCTTGAGCTCACTACCTAGAGTCATTCATGTCATCTATAGCCCTCAGCTGCTCATAGCATTTGGAACCATGAGCTAATGACCAAGAACTATTCATATGATCCACAACCTTGAGCTGCTCATAGCATTTAGAGGACTGAGGTCACAAGATCTCGAGTCGTTGATATCATCCACAATCTTGAGTTGTTCATAGCATCCAAAGTCGTGAGCTCATGACCTGGAGTAGTTCATGTCATTAAAAACCGTGAGTTGTTTATAACATCTAGAGCTCTGAGCTCATGACCCAAACTCATTCTTGTAACCATGATTCGTGGTTCCCAATTGGTGTCTTAGCTGATTCATGTCTAGCTGGTGCTCCTTGATTGAGGGAGTAATCAACAAAATTTATAACCTATATCATCATGCATTAGGATAGCTTTAGCTAGCATAGCATAGTGGCTCTAGGATCGTTCACTGGGAAGGGTTTTCAACTCACAATTGATATCAATTCAAAGTTAAATTGGTGCTTTTTCATTTCAAGGTTAGCTTAAGAAGGAAAACACACACTTTGGTTGAAAACGGTTTTGTTTCAAGCTAACTAAAATGAAAGTAATG
Source organism: Vitis hybrid cultivar (assembly GCA_022058775.1). Taxonomy (NCBI): domain Eukaryota; kingdom Viridiplantae; phylum Streptophyta; class Magnoliopsida; order Vitales; family Vitaceae; genus Vitis; species Vitis hybrid cultivar. The sequence goes on along the minus strand of JAJJMF010022878.1, from coordinate 6,067 downwards.
GAAATTACTTATGAAGAAAAACATTCCTTGGAGATTTAGGTTCACAGGGGAGGCTCCTCATGCAAAAACAGAGCTCCGGTCATTTGGTTCATTTCCTCAGATTAGAGAATTAACATATAGTCAATCCTCTAACCGGTGTTGTACAGATGCATCCCTTAAATGGATTTCAGCTCTAATTCCTTCTCACTGATGCAACTTGCAATGGCTCGTGCCTCTCACCTAGCACTTTCCATTCAAGGTGATCTTTAACTTTGGACTTCCCTTCTCAAGCTCGCAAGAGATAACTAATGGATGTCTCCTTGGAGTCCAAAAGCTTACCAAGTGTTGGCAATTCTAGAAAATCCTACCTTCAAGTCACTTCCCAAGAGCTCGCAAGAGGTAAACTAGTGCATCTCCATGGATGGAGATCACTTGCCTTACCAAGTGTTGGCTCAAGTGAATTGAAGGTGTTTTAAGTTAACTAAAAACATAGAAATCATTAAAGGATCACACTTTCTCTTCATTAATGGCTGAAACCACAAAGCTACTAATTCTTGCATTTGGAACCTTTCCCGGCAACCTTAGCTCCAAGGAACTAAAAGCCTAGCCACTCATTCTCTAAGGAAACTTCCTCAGAGCTTGTTTGGCTAGTAAGAAAAATTAGATGAATATAAATAATCAAAACAAGTAGGTAAGGCAGAGCAAAAGCTCTTTATTTTACTTCTTTTCAAAAACTATACAAAACGTCTGTGTACAAGCCTTTCTTCCCATTCGTCCGTCCTTTCTCTGAGGAAACCTACAACCATTAAATATGGGTTTATTTACCCTTTGTTCTTGCTTAAAGACTAAGGAATCCTATTATAGGTGGGTTACAAGGAGAGTTTGGGGATTTAGACATCAAATATCTAAAGCAAAAAATCTAAAAATGTCGGTTGCAAATATCAGGAAGCTTTAGGAGAACACCGCGGCACTATGCAAAATGGCTGCGAAATTTTTGCAGCAAAAGGACAACATTTTCGCAGCCAAAGGCTGATTTCACAGCCGTGCAAAAATTTCCTTCAGCTTGGAGTGATATGCTTGCAATGGCTGTAACTCCTCCATTTCAACTTTGAATCGTGCACCGTTTAAAGCATTGGATTATTGACTTCCTGAGCTTCGAAACAACATATAGTATGCATAAATTGGACTCCAGGAAGTGCTCCAAAAGTGACTGAAATGACTGTCATCAAGAATGCTTCATAGTTGGTTCTTCTTTGCTTCCTCTCCTTGCATTCTGGATTTGCTTATGGCAAAGGACTTTAAAGCTTCAAAGCTTTGGTTCTTCATGTTTCTGAGCTTTCCATTTCTTTGCCATGGATTCCGAATAACTCTCCTCAATCTCGGATTGCTTTGGTGATCAAATTACTAACAAAAGCACCAAAACTTACACACTTTGATTAGAAATACTTGCAAAGGTCCTTAATATGTTAATTGGGTTAAAAGGCAATAACTACTACTCAAAAGTGTTTACAAGAGCTAATTACAAGCTATAAAATAGCACTTTTTGAGTAGTAATCACTCCCCCCAACCGACATATTGCTAGTCCCTTAGCAATGAAGGAGAGAAAAATAAAAATAAAAATAAAAATTTCTAAAAAGTAATAAACTTTACAAGATCATGCTTATCACTTCCAAAAAAATTTAAGTGGCATGATGATCATACTCTCACATGGAAAATTAAAGAAATATAAACTCAAATTTCAACAAGAGTTATCAAATACTTTGCTAAACACCATTGATAAAGAGAAGGTATTATGAAAATTGAAGCTTTAAAATCATTTTTACTTCCAAAGGACCAAACCTTACTCTTTCACCAAAGTCTAAATGTGAGATGATAGTTTCCGAATATAGAATGCTAAACTAATCTCTCCCCCCAACCTAGCTCTTTTCAACACTTAGCAAACTGACCAAATTCAATAGGCTAAGAACGCACCCTTTTTGTTTCACCATTTTTTTTTCATTGTAGGAGTACAAGGCTAAAGGTATTCTTTTCTAACTTGTCCATGTAATGGGGGTCCATCGATGACTCCCAACCAATTAAGGTTTAGGGCATCAAGCTTTAAGGATCTTTCAACCACTAACTCCTCGGATTTTACCCCGAACTTTTGAGAATGAATTTTAATACCCAAGCACCTACAATAAGTTAAACTCCACCACTTCACCCTTTTAACGAGCATTGAGGTCGGTGACTCCTAACCAATGAAGGCTTAGGGCACCAGGTTTTAAAGATTTTCACCATATACCCCTCAGACCTTGCTCGGGTTTCAAGGCAAGCAAACATTTTTCTTTATTTCGGTTTTTTTTTTTTTTCAAAAGCTCATTGGCCTTTTGTAAGGTGTCCCAACACTATTAAATAAGGTCAAAGGTACCAAGTCTAAACTTTTCTAAGTCAAGAAGGAAATAGTTTTTCATCTTATAATCGGAACCTAGTGCGCACAGTGTGTGAATAGCTTAAAGTGGAAGAACTAAGCTTGAATTCAATAGAAGCTTCAATAATTGAACAACTTTAGTAAGCATAATCCAAACTCTAAGTCAAGTGAAAAGCAAAAGTTCAGTTTCGCCCATTTTAATTTGAAAATTTTTTCCTTAGAAACCATGGAGATTAGAATAAAAACTTTAAAAAAATTTTAAAATTAAGCGAAAATCATCTAAATTACCAAAATAACTTAGCATAAGTAACAAAAAAAACTTCCTTCCTCAACTCTCCCCCCAACCGAGCTGAGCATTGTCCTCAATGTGGCATAAGTGATTGAGATTATAGGGAGGAAGTGGTACCTCCTGAGGGATATCAATTTCGAATATTGATTGGAGAAACCACATGTTTCAAAAAGAATAAAAGATGTGAGTAGAGGAAATAAGAATAAAATAATGCTAAGAGTGATCAAAAAGTGATAGATTTGTATTACTTTAATTCATGTGAGTACAATTGGAAAATAAGCAATACAAGTAATCCCAATATATAATATCAAAATGATGGGATTTCATAAAAGACAAACATAAACAAAATACATAGAAGAAATATAAAGGAAATATGTAAATGATCAGATGGTGGGTGGATAATGCTGTGGAAATGATGGCTCAGCTGCCTCTGCTTCTGCCTCTCCTGTAGGAGGCTCCTCATGAGGCATAGGCTGATCAACGATAGGAGGGGCCTGTGATGGCTCTGCTGTGCTGGGAATGGCATGCTCAGGAGCTGATATAATGCCGAGATGATGCTAAATCTGCCTGGGCCTGAGTGGCAAGAATCTGCTCTTGGTGAGAACGAAGGGCTGTAATCTGTTGAGTGAGAATGCTCTGAGAAGTGGCCAATGCCTGGTAAGTGTGGGATAGGTCTCTATACTTGATGATAGGAATAGCTACCCTTGGCTCAGCTGAAGGAGATGGTGCTGATGTAGGTGGAATGACAGGGGGAGGCTATGGTGTGGCCTGAGGAGCAGAGGATGGAACCTCTGGTGTAGGCTCACAAAGGGTCACTGCAGGGGCAGGTGGCTGAGTGTCAACAGGTGGTTCGACTGGCTCCTCTGGCTGCTCTGGATGCTCTGGTCCAGCTGGTGCTCCCTGGTCTGCACCACCATAAGTTGTCATACTGGTCCATTTGTCGAGAGTGAAAATCTCTAAAAAAAAACGTTTACGCTCATGCTGAGGCTCTGCTGGGTATCCCAGGTGCTCCAATATCTGGCATAAAAGTCTAGGGAAGAGGAGTGGAATGGCATCCGCTCGGAGCAGCTTCTTTCAATGCACCTTCTCTTCAAAGTATAGAAGAGCAGCCAAGATGAGATGATGAGGGCCAAGGAAGTATCCCTCAGAGATCCTAAACAAGGCCTCCAGCAACACTCCTCTCCTCTGTACCCAATGCTGAAGTGGAAAAATGTTATGACGCAGAAATGCATTAATGAAGAACATGCTGGGGGGGAGCTCCTTCCTTAGGATGTAATGGCGCGAGGATGCCCCTCAAGACAGAGCATGCATAATGTCACTCTGTGAAGGGCTAGTCCAGGCTCGAAAATCCCCTGGGCGCGCTGGCTCATAGGGGATATGGAGTGACTCTACTATATGTCGAGCTCCCAAAATACCATGTCGTCCATCTATGGTAAAATGGATGACTGTAGGATCGCGAACCTGGTTTGTGGTCATAGACTGATAGAAGTCCAATGCCACTCGAGGATACAAAAAAATCCCTGGGAGTCAACAAATGCTCCATATGATACCTCTGTAGCAGACGTAAAGACTCCCTGAGCTCAGGCTGAATTCTGAAGGTGGCTATGTCGAAACAGAGCTCGGAATGAAATGGCCTTGCTCTACAATCCAGGTTTCCTACAATTGGCGGTTGTGTCACCATGGGGCATTTGATGGCTTCCTCAGGAGTCATATCCGAGGGAATTTGAGATTCTTTGGTTGGCGTCGGAGATGGTTGAGGCTTCATAGCAGGTGGTGGAGACTTTTTAGCAAGCCGTGGAGACCTTTTAGTAGGCGGCGGAGATTTTTTAGCAGGCGATGGAGATGGCCTAGGCTCTGATTCAGGCTCCGAAGATGACTCGGTCAGATCGATTGGCTCTGAGACCTTTGCTTTCTTCTTTAGGGGCCCGGTACCTAATTTTTGTCTAGAAGAGCTCACACCGGCGATGGTAAGTGATTTCCTTGTATTATAGTGCCTGGCCGGAGGACTGGTAAGTGCGCTCTTGACTGGTGGTGGGATGGGGTGAGGCCGCGGCGGATCAGAGGTGGAGTCTTAGACAGGCGCGCCTCTTGGGATTCTCAGGCGAGTCGATGGAGACGAAGACTTTGCTCATCGGGTTCTGGCCATGGTGATGTCAGCGAAAACGGCCAAAAATACACGCGGCATGCTCAGGCGAAGAAGGCAGACGAGAGGGTGCTCTGGCTTGGCTCCTCTTAGCACCTTTTTAAAGTTCAAATAACGGTTTTAAAATAGGAAAAATGGAATCTATACCGTTTAAAAAGAACACGAAGGGTCACTGTTCCTTTTCACAGCAGAGGGGTTTTTTCGCAACGAGGAAGCGCGGATTTCGCAGCGGCTAGGCGTTTTCTCAGAGAGGGGAAATTCGACATCGATTTCACAGCCCTTTTCGCAGCTGCGAAACGGGCGTACGGCTCTGCGAACTGGCGCTCGTGTGCCAAATGGGGGTTTCGTAACTGCGAAACACCCTTCAAAATGGTGCCTCCAGGCGTGGAAAAAATAGCAGCCAATTCGCAACTGCGAAATGGTGGTACCCGGCTGCGAAATGGCACTCGTGTGCCAAGGAGGGTTTTCGCAGCTGCGAAAATTTTTGCAGCGGGCGTAAGACGGCTGTGAAATGGTTTCACAACGGAGAATGATTCTCGCAGCGAGAAGAGGGATTTTCGCAGCGGCTCCTGGGGGCTGCGAAATTTTTTTGCAGCAGAATGTGATTTTCGCAGCGACCCCCTTTTGGTTGCAAAATTTCGCAGCCCAAGCTTTTTCCTTGCTTTTGAGCTTCTTTCGATTTTCTTGCAATTCCTCCTGATTTTAATCATTCAAAAAGATTAAGTTAGTTATAATTAACATAATTCAAGACCAAAATTACAATCAAATAATTCACAAAGCTTAAAAATTAACATATTTAAACAAAATTATGGAATTTGGTGAAACCAAGTCCATCTAACCCTTCTCTGATCAGGCTTTTTGTGGCTAAAGGAGGTTGATTTCCTCCTTTTCTGGCTTGAACGACTCAATGAATGGCTTGAGGCGATGACCATTGACTCTAAAGGTGTCTGTAGCATTGGAATTCAGTAATTCCACCACTCCATTGAGATGTACTTGGTGAATGATGAAAGGACCTATCCACCTTGACTTGAGCTTCCCAGGAAAGATATGGAGCCTTGAGTCGTAGAGTAGGACTCTTTGTCATTTTCAAAATTCTTTGTTGGAGATTAATTGATCATGCCACCTCTTCATCCTCTGTTTTGCAACTTTGGAATTGATGTAAGCATCATTTCTTAATTCCTCCATCTCATTAAGGTCTAAGTACCTCTTTGCCCCAGCTCTAATCAAGTCCATGTTCAACCTCTTGATT
>JAJJMF010022876.1:0-45554 GCA_022058775.1 Vitis hybrid cultivar | reverse complement strand
TTATTAAAATATCAAGAAATAAGAAATGAACAAGTGGATATTGGACTGTGTGCCAAATGATGCAAAATGGGAGCACTTAGGGGTGGGCCCAAGGTGGTGAGGGGCCTTTAAATAATGTTCATGGGCCTTAGCATCTTAGCAGCACTAAAAATAAAGACATTCCCACGTGTGCTTCATGCTCACAAGCATGCATTTTCCAACAACTTTAGCACTTCTGTAGCTAGGTACTCAAGCACTACAACCAAGTGTATTGGAGTACCAGCATCAAGCACAAATTAGAGAAAATGAAGAGCATCCCATGTGATAAAAACAGTCAACAATTCCGCCTGCACACCCCAATTCTTCAATGCTTGCCATGGATACTCCGTTGATTCATGCCCAGTTGAGTATTTTAATAAAAAATATTTATAAATCCTATGACCTTATACTGGCGTAGCAATGCTACTATAGTATAGCAGCTCTAGGGTCGAACTAAGGGATGGGTTTTCACTCTACCAGTGATAGACTCTAGATTAGAAATTGAGTCTGATGATTTCCTTTATCATAAACTTAAAATTTAAAAGAAAATAAAATTTGTTTTGAAAGTGGTGTTTGGAACTAAACTAATATAGAACCAGGTAGAAATGAAAGAAAGAAAGTCTCCCGGAGCTAGAGGTTGCTAGGATCAAGTTCAGGATGCAAAGTGGGAAATTCTGGATTTTTCTTCTCGCATTAGGGACAACAACATAAAGGATGGTTGTTTCCCGAATCGGTATAGGTTTAACAATGAAGATTTAATCCATAAAAAGTCAATAGAAGTGGTAGTCAAGTTCCATTAATGGCTTTAGACACTATGGGTCTTCACCTTGAGCCACTTTCCAATGGCTCGTACATGATAACTAATGGTCTGATATGGATCTAGCAATAAGTATCCACAGAGACCTAAAGCTTACCATGTATTGGCCATTCAAAGTGATTCTAAGGGATTTAAAGCAAAACTTTAGATTTAAAAGCCATTTATGAACTCCAACTACCTGTATTTAATGCACGAGAGTTTTCCACTTTAGCATCTGGACTTTTCACCTAGCTTCCCTTACTCCAAGAAAACCAAAGGTTTAGCCTCTCATCCTCTAGGAAAACATCCTCAGAGGCTGTTTGGCTACCAAGAAAAATAAAATAGTAGAGAGAAAAAGAAAGCAAAAGAGATCTCTGTATTTCACTAAGTGTAAAATTTACATAAGTTGGTCTCCTGGAGAAAGCTCCCCGAGAGTCACCTTTTCAGTGTTTACAAGAGAGTTTATATAGGAAGGTAATTTACCCTTCCTTGGATACTTCCTAGCTAAGGAATTACATGAGTGGCTGAATACAAGGAGAAAATGGAAATTTAGACACAAAAATATCAGAAGAAAAAGAGTCGGCACAAATATCCCAGTTTCGCATGTTGCATGGTGATTTGCGAAAATTTCACAAGTTGATTTCGCAACTTAGAATCCACTTTCGCACGTTGAGATCCAAGTTCACAAGTTGCAAAATCAACTTCGCATGCTGGGCTTCACCGCGACTACACAGCTGCCATCCACTTTAAATTTCGCACATTGGAGTTCCAATTTCGCAAGGTGCGAAATTGTCCCTCAGCTTGATGCAATTGTCTTCCGAAGGCCATATCTTCCTCATTTCAGCTCCAAATCATACACGGTTTGAAGCGTTGGATTATTAACTTCCTGAGCTTTTAAATGGTATATAGTATGTAGAAAATGGACTTCGGGAAGTGCTCCAAAAGTGCGAAGGAAGACTGCAGCTGCTGTCCTCTATTTTCCTTACTCTGTTTTCCTCTCTCCATTGCTTTTTCCTTGCATACTTTGAACGACTAAGGCAAAGAACTATGAGGCTCCAAAGCTTGGTTTCTTCATGAATTTGAGCTTCCAAAAGCTTTTCCATGAGCTATATACAGCTCTCCCTCATTCTTGGATTGCTTTGGTGAGCAAAAAGCTATCAAAAACACCAAAACTTAACACAACTTGATTAGAAACGATTGCAAGGGTCTTTAACATGCCAATTGAGTTAAAAGGCAATAATTACTACTCAAGGGTGTCTAAAAGAGCTAATTACAAGCTACAAAATAACACTTTTTGAGTAGTAATCATCCGTCCCTTGAGATTTTCGGCCAAGATACGAGCACCATGAGGTGTAATTCCTGAGGGGCTTACTGTGGGAGTTCTAGAGCATGGTCGGGTCAAGGGAGTCAACGGTCTTCGACGACGGAGAGAGGCATATTAGGGAGTTTAGCAAGGTGAAAAACCAGGCACTCTCCCTGGTTCCAAACATTGTCATCTCAGAACCCAAAGAGCACCCCAAGCCAGTCCAAGAAATCCATGCAGTTGCACCATGCCATGAATGATGATTTTCGGAGGTCTCCATCAGTGCGTAAGGCCTCCGCGACAGCGCGTACCTTCAGGTAACTAAGGGATGGGTTAGGTTAATGGAGAAGGTGATGAGAGGAGTGGTTTTATGGGGTTAGGTGTTGAGTGGAGCTGTGGGCAGTGAGAGATGGAGATACAGTAGTGAGAGAAAATGGGTTTAGTGGGTATGAAAGATCGTGAATGGTGAGCTGAAGATGACCATGTGCATAGGACTTCATGTACGTGGGAGAATGGGAAGGAATAGTTTTCCAAGCTTAGACCTAAAATGAAAAGCCATTCTAAAGAGACCATGCCGTGGAGCTTAGATTCGTATTTCTTTAAGGTTGTTGTAGGTGACATAATGCCAAACAGACATAGCGGTCACGAGGAGATGGGTTTGAAGTTGAAGGAAAGTGGGTTGAGAAACAAGCATAAAATGCATGCCTACAAACTCATGTTCAATAAAAATATTCCGAAAGCTTCCAATGCTCACATTCAACCATTAAAATAAAATACCGGTATATATAGAAAAATAATGGAACCATCTGAAAAAGATAGAACATGTAGGTTATGGAAAACATACCTGTGCTACTACTCCTTCCCGGATTTCTCTCCTCTATTTTCCTTGTCAATGTCCTCTCCCCTTAAAACTTCCCCTCTCCAGTTTTTCTTTCTCAGATCATCCTCTATAGCTCCCTCATTCCACTCATCACTACCTTGTCAGCTCCCGTTCCATCCATCATCTCTTGCTTAGAGATGTCTCTCTCTCAACCACCACCACGGCAAGTTGGTGGTGGTTGCCACACATCCGTGCAACTCACTTCCTCCAGAAAGAGGTCCCCCCACTCAAAAAATGAAAAAAATTTAACTCTCCTGGGTGGTGTCCACAAAGGGGTCTACAAATATGCCCATCTTTGGTAGAGTTCATGAGTGTAAGGAATATGAACACTAAAGTGAAAAAAAAAGTGTGAATAGTGAGTGGAATGAAGTGGACTCTACCAAAGAAAAAGAAAAACCCCTAAAGGAATGAAAGGGGTTCTAACATCTTAAGAGAAGGGAAGCTCTCAAAGTGCCTTAAAAGTTGTGCTATGGATTTAGACTCCCTCTAAGATGTCTCCCAAAAGTGACTCAAAAATCGATGTCAAAGACGAGTAATGGTTGAACCACCTTCGAGTATAGGAAAGAATGTGTCCAAAAAAGACTGCCCTATGTGAACTACATAAGGACGCTAAGTGTAGGGTGCTCAGCGACATGACCGAAATATGTGCCGTGAACTCAATGGACTATGTCATGTGCAGGGGAAGGGGAAGTTTAGAAGAACGTGATGAACAAAAGACAAGCACAAGGTAATGAAGTGAGGAAAATGAGGATGAACGTAAAAATTGTGAAGGCAAGATGTTCAATACTAGCAAATATGAATGTCAAGAGCCATGACTATGAATGACAAGGCTGGGGAAAAAAAGACTCTGAATACCAAAAGGAGGAAAGATGGCGACTCTAAATGCTTGAGTGAGTATGCACGACAACATCTAAACACTGAAACTAAAGGAAGATGGTGGCGTCGAATGCCAAGTTGGACAATGGCTCTGAACGCCAAAGTGAGGACATGGCTCTGAACGCCAAACTGAAGAAGATGATGGCTCTAAATGCCAAACTGAAGACATGGCTCTGAACGCCTAAAACTGATGAAAGTGGCCCCAAATGGCAAGAATGACTTTGAATGCTAAACTAAAAGAAAATGACAACCTTAAATGCTAGCAATGCGGCTCTAAACACTGAACTAAAAGGGAAAGACAACTCTAAATGCTAGAAACTCTAAGTGCTAGGAATGTGGCCCTGAACACCGAACTAGAGGAAAATGGTGGCTCTGAATGCAAGGTTGAGTAATGGCTCTGAATGCCAAGCTGAAAATGTGATGGCTCTGAATGCCTAACTGTGAACGATGGCTCTGAGTGCCAAATTGTGGAGAGATGATGACTCTGAACGCTTGAATGTGAACAACGGCTTCGAACGCCTGAATGTGGACGATGGCTCCGAATGCCAAGAATGTAGCTCTGAACGCCGAAAAGGTGGCAACAAATGCCCGATCGTGATAAGATGATGGATCTGAACGACAAACTGGAGATGTGGCTTTCAACGCCAAACTGAAGATGCGGCTTTGAACGCCAGACTAGAGATGCGACTCTGAACGCCAAACTGGAGATGCGGCTCTGAATGCCAAATTGGAGAAGAGATGACTCTGAACACCGTAATTGAGAAGATATGGCGGCTCTGAACGCCCAAACTAAGAAGAGATGGTGGCTCTGAACACCCGAAGTGAATGGAGATGGCGGCTCTAAACGCCCAAACTGAACGGATAAGAGATGGTGGCTTTGAACACCCAAACTAAGAAGATGGTGGCTCTAAATGCCAAACCGATGAGAGATGGTGGCTCTGAACTCCCAAACTGAGAAGATGCGGCTCTGAACGCCAAATCGAGAAGGATGAAAGCTCTGAATGTCGTAACCGAGAAGAGATGGTGGCTCTAAACGCCCAAACTAAGAAGATGCGACTCTGAATTCCCAAACTAAATTGAGAAGAAATGGTGGCTCTGAACGCCCAAATTGAGAAGATACGGCTCTGAACGCCAAAACCGAGAAGAAATGGTGGCTCTGAATGGCCAAACTAAGAAGAAATGGTGGCTCTAAACGCCCAAACTAAACAGAGAAAAGATGGTGGCTCTGAATGCCCAAGCTAAATCGAGAAGAGATGGTGGCTCTGAACACCCAAATTAAGAAGTGATAGTGGCTTTGAACGCCGAAACTAAGAAGAAATGGTGGCTCTGAACGCCCAAACTGAGAAGATGCGGCTCTGAACACCAAATTGGAAACACGGCTCTGAACGTCGAACTGAGAAGGATGAAGGCTCTGAATGTTGTAACCAAGAAGAGACAGTGGCTCTAAACGCCAACCTAGAAGTATGGCTTTTGATTTCTACTCAAAAAGTGTTATTTTGTAGCTTGTAATTAACTCTTTTAATCACTTTTGAGTAGTAGTTATTACCTTTTAACTCAATTGTCATATTAAGTACCTTTGCAATCGTTTCTAATCAAATTGTGTTAAGTTTTGGTGTTTTTGATAGCTTTTTGATCACCAAAGCAATCCAAGATTGAGGAGAGTTCTAAAGAATCCATGGCAAACCAATTGGAAGCTCATTCATATGAAGAACCCAAGCTTTGAAGCTCTATAGTCCTTTGCCAAAAGCAAATCATGAATGCAAGGAGGGAAAGCAAAGAGAGAAATCTAACATGAAGAATTCAAGAGGATAGAAACTATTGGACACATTTAGAGCACTTCCTGGAGTCCATTTCATGCATACTATATGTCGTTTCGAAGCTCGGGAAGTCAGGAATCCAAACTTTAAACAGTGTACGAATCACAGTTGAAATGAAGAAGTTATAGTTATTGGAAGCCAATCACACCAAGCTGAAGGCCAATTTCGCAGCTGCGAAATCACAAGGTGCTAGCTGCGAAATCAGCCTTTGGCTGCAAAATGGAGACTTTCAGTTTGTGAAATTTCGCAGTCCATCTTGCATGCCTACGAAATCCACTTGAGTGCTTCCAGATATTTGCGACCGACTCTTTTAGATTTTTTTCTTCAGATATTTGTTGTTTAAATCCTCATTCTCTCCTTGTAATCCACTAATCATAGGATTCCTTAGTTAATAAGTAAGAACAAAGGGGTGAATAACCTCATATATATAGTTTGTAATTTTCTTTACAGAGATATCTCGGGAGCTTGTTCTTAGAGACAACTTTTTGTATAGTTTTGAAGGAAGTAATATATAGAGCGTTGCTCTGCCTTACCTACTCACTTTGATTGTATTTTTCTTACTAGCCAAATAAGCTCTAAGGATGTTTCCTTAGAGAATGAGTGGTTAGACTTTTTCTCTCTTGGAATTAAGGAAGCTAGGTAAGGTGCTGAATGCAAGAATTGGAAGTTTTGTTGTTTCAGCTTTTAATGAAGAGAAAGTGTAACCCGTTAATGGTTTCTATGTTTTTAGTTAACTTAAAACACCTTTAAATCACTCGGGCCAACACTTGGTAAGGCAAGTAATCTTCGTCCATTGAGATGCACTAGTTTATCTCTTGCAAGCCTTTGGGAGGTGGTTTGAAGGTAGGATTTTCTAGAATAGCCAACACTTGGTAAGCTTTTAGACTCCAAGGAGACATCCATTAGTTATCTCTTGCGAGCTTGAGAAGGGAAATCCAAGGTTAAGGATCACCTTGAATGGCAAATGCTAGGTGAAAGGCACGAGCCATTACAAGATGAATCAGTGAGAGGGATTTAATGTTTGAATCCATAAAAGCGAAGCATCTGTACCACACATGTTAGAGAAATAACTATATGTTAATTCTCTAATGCAAGGAAAAGATTCAAGTGACCGGAACTCGTTTTTGTATTAGGAGCCTGACCTAGTGATCCTAAAACTCCAAGAAACACTTTTCTTTATAAGTAATTTCCGTTACTTTATTTTTAGTTAGCTTAAAACCAATCCTTTTTAAACCAAAGTTTGTGTTTTCTTTTGAAGCTAACCTTGAAATGAAAAAAAGCATCAATTCAACTTTGAATTATTATCAGTTGTAAGTTGAAAACCCTTCCCAATGAACGATCCTAGAGCCACTATGCTATGCTAGCTGAGGCTATCCTAGTACATGGTGATATAGGCTATAAATTTTGTTGATTATTCCTGTCTGAGGACCGAAATCAAGGTACACCAGCTGGGCATGAAATTAGCTTTGAACACGGTAATCGAGATGTGGCTTTGAATGCCAAATGGAAGATGCGACTCTGAACATCGTAATGAAAATGCGACATGATGGCTCTAAATGCCTAGCTGAAAATGCGAGAAGATAATGAGGGGGAAATATGCCCCAATGTACGTGCCGCTACAATTCTCAATCCACAGGAAGGGTTTGAAAGAGACTCCATGAGTCTCAAAAGATGCTCCGCTGATGAGTCGGAACAGTCAAATTGACTATTGATATGGCTTCACAACCCATTTGATTGAATCACGCGACCTGATGATGTGTTGCAATGAGTCGAACGCCTCTAACTCGACATGCTATGCCGGTGGAATCCATCGTAGTCTCAAAGGAATGATCCATTAAGGAGTCACAAGAGGATAAGCCGCTAGGGTAACTACCACCATCTCAACACAACAATCTACTGAAGAATCATGGATGGTGGGACAGTCAAAACCCAAAAGTCATGCTCCTCTGACGACTCATCTCGGCAAAAATCACTGAAATGGTGACGCAATAATGTAAATAAAAATCCCTCGGTAGAGTAATGAAGACTGTAACAGGTCTACGAGAAAACAATCATCCCCATAGGTAAAGGAGGGAAATATGCCCTAGTATAGCAACTAGTGCATCCGGTCTGTCCTGATAACTCGAGAATAACTCCATGGGGATGTATAAGAGATCTGATATGTACTCCACTGAAATGATGATGTGGGAGTCTATGCACCTGAGATAACTTCATTCAAGAATCATGACAATATCAGAAAGCACGAGCCTAACTGAATGACTCAAGAAAGGCTCCACTAGAGAATCAGGATAAAATGAAAGCAAATCATCAGCTCGGTGTGTATCTCATAAATGGGGATGATCATCCAAATCAATGAAGATCTACAAATCCCAACCAAAACAGAAATATGCCCCAGTATGGCATCAAATGTGTGATAGGTTGAAAAACTAGATGACACCAAATCATCCATCACCAAGTGTGCAATCCTAGTCATCCATGTCCACAGCTGAATCGGACCCACAGATCAAAAGGCGTACCCCAGAATGAGGAACATGATGACAACCAAATGCAGGAAAGTGTGAGCCTGATTGGATGGCCCAAGAGAGGCTCCCCTAGGAGATCATGATAAGATGACAAACAAGTTATCGTCACGACGTGAATCTCGTAAGTGAGGATAAGCATGCAACTCCATGAAGATTTGTAAATCTTAATTGAAATGGAAATATGCCCCAATATGGAATCAGATGTGGAATAAGCCGAAAATCGGACAACATCATATCATCCATCATCAAATGTGTGATCTCTGTTATCCATGTCCACGGTTGAATCAAGCCTAAACATCAAGGAGACGTCTCCCGGAAGAAGAAGCATGATGATATCTCAGTGCTGAAAAGTGTGAGCCTAATTGAATAGCCCAAGAGAGACTCCGTTGGGGGATCATGATAGGATAACAATAGACTATCAACTCGTCATGCATTCCGTGAGTGGTGAGGATCATGTGTGATTCGACTCATGGTAGCTTAGCTTTAAAGGCGTATCAACAAAATTTATACCTTAAATACTATTACTAAAGTAGCCAAGCTACTATAGCATAGTGGTTCTAGGATCGTTCACTGGGAAGGGTTTTCGCAAACACAAGTGATATTCAAATTAGGAAAATAGGTGATTTTCTTATGGATGTTAGCTTTAAAAGAAGATGTAAATGTTTTAGACAGATTTAAACTAATTTAAGCTAACATTAAAGACTAAAATGAAAGGGTGTAAAAACAAGTTTCTCAAAGATAGGATAGCTATGCTCTGGCTCTTATGCAAATTGGAAATCTCAGGATAGGCTCCTCGCGTTGGGGTTGCAACTATGGTGATGCTTGCTTCCCGAACCGGTATGGATTTAGCATATCAAGTTTTAATCCTTTAAAATGACAAAACAGATGGTAGTGAATTTCATTAATGGTTATTCACCTTAGGCTTCCTTTGAATGGCTCGTAAGAGATAACTAATAGTCTAAAGCTAAAAGCTTACCAAATATTGGCAACTCAAAGTCATTCCAGGTGATAAACTCACCTTTCAATGGCCATTGGAATTGGTTCTGACGGATTAATGCAAAACTTGGAATTGAAAACCTCACCTTCCAATAGCTCGTAGGAGATAACTAATGGATAGAAATCCAAAAGCTTATCAAGTATTGGCCATAGGAAGTTGTCCAAAGGAAATAAAAACCAAACTTTGCATTAATGAACCATTAATGAAAAACGACTACCTTACCTCCCGGGTGCGAGAAATTTCCATGGGATTGCATCCAAGCCATCACATAACATCCATACTTTGAGAAACTTAAAAGGTTTTAGCCTCTCATCTTTGGGGATTTCATCCTCCAAGGATGTTTGGCTACTAAGAAAATGAGAAAGAAAAGAGAAGGAAAAACAGAGCAAGCTCTGTGCGTGAAACTATATTTCTATATTTCAATATAATTCTCCATATATGTTACAACGGATGCAAGGGAATATTTATAGAGAAGTTTTTCCAACCTTCCTAGCTAAGAAATCTTATGATTGGTGGATTACAAGGAGAAGAATGGAAATTTATACAAAAATATCTAAAAGAAAAGATCTAAAGTGGAGTCGGTAGAAACAGAGGAAAATTCGCACCACGCATGGGCTGTGCGAATGGTGTGCGAATGGTGTGCGAGTTTCACACACCATTCGCACAGCTGAGGGGGTGTGCAAGTTTTGCACACCATTCGCATAGCTGAGGGGGTGTGTGAGTTTCGCACACCATTCGCACGGCTGAGGGGGGTGTGCGAGTTTCGCACAAGCCTGGAGCAGTTGTCTTCCGAAGGCCATATCTTCCTTGTTTCAGCTCCAAATCGTACAGGGTTTGAAGTGTTGGATTCTTGACTTCCTGAGCTTTGAAATGGTATATAGCATGTAGAAAATGGGCTTCGGGAAGTACTCCAAAAGTGCCAAAGAAGACTGCAACTGCTGTCCTCTGTTTTCCTCTTTGCTTCTTTTTGCTTCTCTTTTGTTCTTTCCTTGCATAATTTGAACGACTTTGGCAAAGGGCTATGGAGCTCCAAAGCTTGGTTCTTCATGAATTTGAGCTTCCAAAATCCTTGCTTTAACTTGTCCAAGTAGCTCCTCCATCATTTGGCATGCTTGAATTGATTCATAAGCTGATAAAAACATGTAAACTTGCCACAAAATGGTTAAAACCAATTACTAAGGACCTTAATGAATTAATTGGGTTAAATGAATATGATTACTACCCAAAGGTGCTTAAAACCATTATAATTAGGTCTACAAAATAGCACTTTTTGGTAGTAATCAATGTGGCTCCATAAAGATCTACAAAACTCGACCGAAAGGGAAATATGCCCCAGTATGGCATATATGTATGGTAGATCGGAAAATCGGATAGCCTCAAATCATCTATCATCAAATGTATAATCTCATCCATCCAAATCCACAACTGAATCAAGTTCAAACGTGAAAGAGGCGTCTCCCAAAAGAAGAAGCATGATGATATCTAAATATCAACCAAATCTCAAATACCTATCCAAGTAGGGGCTATCGAAGACGACATCTGATCCCATGGTCTCATGGTGGTCTTAAGACACAGGACGTAACATAGGCTAGGGTGATAGGGTAATAGAAATGAAGGGAAACTAGGCCTAAATACCCAATAATAAAAAACTCATGCCCTCATGTATAAAATGCAACATGTGTAGAAAATCTTATGAGCCATGGACTTGAGGGTGCCTAATGTGAATATAACATCAATAATGAGGCAACGAGGCAAATCAAACTGATAATGAGATACGCAAGAATGATGCTAGGGAAATATCAAATCTGGAATAGATCAGCGTAAGAAAAGAACAAGGGGGGTGAAGTGAATGGGATGAATCATAAGCAATGACGAGGATGATAGCGAAACAATGAGTATACGAAGAAAAGTGATGATCAACTCAAATCAAACATGGAGTGAAGTCACATAAAAAATGAATGTAATGATGGAAAGGATAATGACCCGGAGTCCCTAGGAGAAGGTCACTCATCTCACTCTCAAAGAAATATGACAAAGTGAATACAAAAAAAAGAGGATCTCAGATCATATACGAAGTCTCAACAACAAACATACTCAATAAAATGACCCTCAGATATCAATATACATGCCCAATGATGGAGAATACTATGCACATACACACATGTGCTTATTTTTCTTTTCTTTTCATTTTTTTTGTTTTTTTTATTTTTTTTATTTTTTATACATACACACAAATGCACATACCCTAAACATAAACAAATGAACCCCAAAGATGATATCAATAATGGACAGACACACTCTCAAGTGCTAATTGAACAAAAAATCTCTTTGACGAGATGACCTTCTCAAACTAAGGATCTGTGAATCAGTGCCTGTGGGATAGATAGTGGAAATGATGTGACTATCCTCCATGTAATGAACTGAGGAGGATCACCACTCAGGGTGAAAAGAATATGAGGCAAAACAAGTAGTAGATAGAATAAAGAAGAAAAAATGAAGAACATAACCAATGAGATATGATGGAATGCAGTAATGTGGTAGTAGGAAAAATAATGAGAGAAAGATGTGCCCGTAGGCCCAAGGCTCATGAAACTTCTAAATGAAGCATGCATACACTAAAGGGTCCCTATCCCGGTGTAGAAGTGTAAACAAAAGCAAGACAATAAGAAAGAAAGACTCTTATGCACATGCGAGGCTCAATGGGCTAGCAACGGTCTATATGTTAAGGGGTGATAACAAGGTATATGGCTAACCGAAATGATGGCCACCCATTCTGTGACCATGGTCTCAAACATAATACTTCTTTAGCTGATCTACGTTAGTTGGCTCCGAGAATTGGTTTCCATTTAGATCCATCAACCATGCAGCATCCTCTAGGGTCAGCTCCCTAATGAAATAAAGTCCACTCTAATTGGGTCTGAACTTCCCTCTAGGGTCTCTGATCAATCCCCTGATGACTTTTATAACCAAGTCACCTCTTTGTAGCGGTATATGCTTGACTTGTTTTTTGAATGCATGGGCCATCTTCTTCTAATAGGCACGAACATGGTTCGCTACCCTCAATCTCCTCTCATCAAGGAGATTGAGCTGGTTTAATCGAGCTTGGGCCCAATCTACCTCCGAAATCTACTGCTCCAATGCTACCCTCAACGAACCCATCTCTATCTCAACTGGTAGCACTGTCTCCATACCATACACCAAGGAGTAAGGTGTAGCCCTTGTAGAGGTGCGAAAAGAAGTCCTATAAGCCCACAATGCAAATGGAAGCTTCTCTGACCAATCCCGAGAAGTCTCAATCATCCTCCGTAAGATCTTCTTAATATTATTATTCACAGCCTCTATCACTCCGTTAGTTTGCAGCCTGTATGTAGACGACCTATGATGCTGAATGCCATATCTCTGCAATAAGGTGTCAACCTCTGCCCTGAAATGTATTCCTCTATTTGAAATCAGCTCATGAAGGGCTCCATAGCGACAGATAATGTGTGATTTGATGAAACTAGCGACCCCAGATGATGTCAATCTCGCATATGAAGCAACTTTCACCCACTTGGTGAAGTAATCAATGGCGACCAAGATGAACTCATGACCATTGGAAGATTTTGGCGAAATCTTCCCAATAATGTCTATACCCCATACTAAAAATGGCCATGGCGAAGTTAGTACATGCAACTCTGAAGATGGCACGTGAATGAGGTTCCCATGTATCTAACACTCTAAACATCTCTGAACAAACTGGCAACAATTTGTCTCCATGGTCAGCCAAAAATTACCAGTCCTCTTGATCTCACGGGCTAACATATGTCCTTCCATATGCGGTCCACAAACTCTTGCATGAACCTCTCTCATCACTCGATCGGTAGAGGCGCGGTCCAAGCACAATAATAATATCCCATCAACCAATCGTCTGTACAATGTCTCCCCACAAATCACAAATCAAGTGGCCAACTGTCTCAATACTCTTTTATCCTTAGCTGTGGTGGCCTCAGGATATGCACAAAGTATTAAAAACTGGTATATGTCATGGTACCAAGGTAAGCCATCATCAAACTCTACCTCATCAATCAAGCAACAGTAGGCAGGAACAGATCTCGACTCGATCAGTAAAGGGTGAACAATGGCATCATGGAAGCTAAAGTAGCCAAGGCATCAACAAACTGATTCTGCACTCTAGGCAGATGTGTATATCTCAAATCATCGAATCTCCCAACCAGTAGCTCCAAGTATGCGTGGTAAGGCCTAAGCTTCATATCTCTAGTCTTCCACTCGCCCTAAATATGTCTTAATACCATATTGGAGTCACCAAACACCTCCATCTATCTAATCCTGAGCTCTAGAGCTGTCTCTAATCCCAAGATACAAGCCTCATACTCAACAATATTGTTTGTGGCAGGATGTCGATCCAAGAATGCCAAACGGACAAATCTAGGAATGTGATTGCCACGAGAGGATATCAACAAGACACCTATCCCGTATCTAGAATGGTTAGCCGCACCATCGAAGTACATGTGCCAACCTAACAAACTAGTCACAATAGCAACATCCTCATATGGGAAATCATCATCAATGGCTCTACCATCAGAAACTGGTAATGAGGCTAGGTGATCTGCAACAATGCTCCCTCTTATGGACTTCTGAGTGACATAATGGATGTCAAACTCAGTAAGAAGTACCAACCATCTCATGAGGCGCCCGACCAAAGCGGGCCTGTCAAACAAATATCTCAGAGGATCCAAATGGGATATCTTGTGCACTGAGTACTCGGTCATGTAATGTCTTAATCTGCAAGTGGCCCAAACCAATGCCAAGCAGTAGTTCTCAATCATGACATATCTCGTCTCATAATCTAGCATCCTCTTACTTAAATAATAAATGGCTCGCTCCTTTCTCGAATCATCGAGCTAAGCTAACATGCAACCCAAAGTTATGCTTGAGACTGACAAGTATAGGAGTAAGGGACGGCCTGATGTAGGAGGCACCAAGACTAGAGGTGATAACAAGTACTCTTTGATCCTCTCAAATGCGCACTGATTACTACTCAAAAAGTGTTATTTTGTAGCTTTTAATTAACTCTTTTAAACACGTTTGAGTAGTAGTTATTACCTTTTAACTCAATTAGCATATTAAGTACCTTTGCAATCGTTTCTAATCAAATTGTGTTAAGTTTTGGTGTTTTTGATAGCTTTTTTATCACCAAAGCAATTCAAGATTGAGGAGAGTTCTATAGAATCCATGGTAAAGCAATTGGAAGCTCGTTTACATGAAGAACCCAAGCTTTGAAGCTTTATAGTCCTTTGCCAAAAGCAAATCAGGAATGTAAGGAGGGAAAGCAAAGAGAGAAATCTTACATGAAGAATTCAAGAGGATAGCAACTATTGGACACATTTAGAGCACTTCCTGGAGTCCATTTCATACATACTAGATGTCGTTTCGAAGCTTGGGAAGTCGGGAATACAAATGGCGCCGTTGCCGGGGAAGGTGCCAACTTTAAAGTGATATTATCTTTTCAAGGTACTTGTGATTTTCATCACATGTTTGGTGATTTTTCTTTTCATTTTACTAACTCTTTTAATCGTTTCTTTTACTTGTTCATATTCTAACATATCCTTTAATTTAGTTTTAGTTACTCTTACTCCTTTTGTAGTCTTGTTTTCTTTTGTTTTCTTTTGTTTCGTTATTTTTGTTACAATTGATGCTAGTTGTGTATGCCAAATTGGATACGAGATGGTGGAGGAAGGCTTGTGAAACTTGAAACACCTCATAACAAGGAATTAGAATTGAGCTTGAATATCATGGAAGCTACACTTGAAGATCAGCATAGTCACCATGGTCACCAGGACAATCCCAATGCATTCAAATCAATGAGGGACCGCATGCATCCACCTCATATGAGTGCACCATCATGTATAGTGCCCCCTATAGAGCAGCTAGTGATTAGACCGCATATTGTTCCACTTCTACCAACTTTCCATGGGATGGAAAGTGAGAATCCCTATGGTCATATCAAGGAATTTGAGAATGTTTGTAATACGTTTCAAGAAGGAGGAGCTTTAATCGACTTGATGTGGCTAAAGCTATTTCCTTTTACTTTAAAGGATAAGGCCAAGATTTGGCTTAATTCTTTAAGGCCAAGGAGTATCCGGACTTGGATTGACTTGCAAGCTGAATTCCTCAAGAAATTTTTTCTTACTCATAGAACAAATGGCTTGAAAAGGCAAATTTCAAACTTCTCAGCTAAAGAGAATGAGAAATTCTATGAGTATTGGGAAAGATACATGGAAGCCATCAATGCTTGTCCTCACCATGGTTTTGATACATGGCTATTGGTGAGTTACTTTTATGATGGGATGTCTTCTTCAATGAAGCAACTCCTCGAGACAATATGTGGAGGAGATTTCATGAGTAAGAATCCGGAGGAAGCCATAGATTTCTTGAGTTATGTGGCTGAAGTATCAAGGGGATGGGATGAACCAAACAAAGGAGAAGTGGGGAAGATGAAGTCTCAACCGAATGCCTTTAATGCTAAGGCTGGGATGTACACCTTGAATGAAGATGTTGATATGAAAGCAAAGGTTGTAGCTATGACAAGAAGATTGGAGGAGCTAGAACTGAAGAAGATACATGAAGTGCAAGCTGTTGCTGAAACACCATTGCAAGTCAAGCCATGTCATATTTGTCAATCTTATGAGCACTTGGTGGAGGAGTGCCTATAGTTCCAACTACTAGAGAAATGTTTGGAGATCAAGCAAATGTCATTGGACAATTCAAGCCCAACAACAATGCTTTGTATGGAAATACTTACAACTCAAATTGGAGGAACCATCCAAATTTCTCCTGGAAGCTAAGAGCACCTCAATATACACAACCAGCTCAACCATCTCAACAAGCTTCAAATCTTGAACAAGCAATAGTGAATCTAAGCAAGGTCGTGGGAGATTTTGTTAGAGATAAAAAATCCATCAATGCTCAACTCAGTCAAAGAATTGACAGTGTAGAGAATACATTGAATAAAAGGATGGATGGGATGCAAAATGACTTATCTCAGAAGATCGATAATCTCCAATACTCAATCTCAAGGCTCACTAACCTGAACATAGTGCATGAGAAGGGTAGATTTCATTCTCAACCTCACCAAAACCCCAAGGGTATCCATGAAGTGGAAACTCATGAAGGAGAGTCTTCACAGGTGAGAGATGTTAAGGCCTTGATCACTCTCAAGAGTGGTAAAAAGGTAGAGCTGCCAACACCCAAGCCACATGTTGAAGAGGAAGAAGAAGAAGAAACAGAGAAGAGGTAGGAAATCAAAGGAAAGAAGAAAGATACCAGTGAAGGGAAAGAGGACCATGATTCAATAGTGAATGCAAATCCGGAGAAAGTACTTATCAGGGGAAATGTGATGAAGAAACACACACCTCCACCTTTTCCTCAAGCTTTGCATGGAAAAAAGGGGATCAGAAATGCATTAGAAATTCTTGAAGTATTGAGACAAGTAAAAGTCAATATCCCATTCTGGATATGATTAAACAAGTTCCAATATATGCAAAATTCCTAAAGGACTTGTGTACTATCAAAAGAGGGTTGAATGTGAATAAGAAAGCCTTCTTGACTGAGCAAATAAGTGCTATCATACAATGTAAGTCTTCTTTGAAGTACAAAGATCCGGGTTGTCCTACCATTTCAGTCATGATTGGAGGAAAAGTAGTGGAGAAAGCTTTGTTAGACTTGGGAGCAAGTGTGAATTTGCTACCATACTCTGTCTCCAAGCAATTGGGACTTGGTGAATTGAAGCCAACATCAATCACTCTATCTCTAGCTGATAGATCAGTGAAAATTCCAAGGGGGATAATTGAAGATGTCTTAGTTCAAGTTGATAATTTCTACTATCTAGTAGATTTTGTTGTTCTTGAGACAGACCCCATTGTTAAGGAAACTAATTATGTTCCTATCATCCTTGGAAGACCATTCCTTGCTACATCAAATGCAATTATAAATTGTAGGAATGGACTTATGCAACTCACGTTTGGCAACATGACATTGGAGCTTAATATCTTCTATATGTCCAAAAAGCTAATCACTCCGGAAGAAGAAGAAGGTTCAAAAGAGGTGTGCATTATTGACACTCTAGCGGAGGAGCACTGTAATCAGAAAATGTAAGACAAGTTGAATGAAAGTCTTGGGGATCTTGAAGAAGGGTTGCCTGAACCCTCTGATGTGCTTGCTACTATACAAGGTTGGAGGAGGAGAGAAGAGATTCTACCTTTGTTCAATAAAGAGGAGGCATAAGAAGCTGCTAAAGAAGAGACCCCAAAGCTCAATCTGAAGTCTTTGCCCACGGAGTTGAAATATACATACCTAAAAGAGAATAAACAATGCCCTGTTGTTATATCTTCATCTCTTACTACTCCTTAGGAGATGTGTTTACTTGAAGTTCTCAAGAGGTGTAAGCAAGCAATAGGATGGCAAATATCTGACTTGAAAGGCATCAGTCCTTTGGTCTGTACACATCATATATAAATGGAAGAAGAAGCTAAACCAATTCGTCAACTCAAAGAAGATTGAATCCTCATTAGCAAGAGGTGGTGCGAGCTGAGGTTCTGAAGCTACTTCAAGCAGGTATTATATACCCCATTGATTCGCATGGTTTCCCAGTCGGGTCATTTAATCAAAAAAAAAAAAACATTTATAAAACCTATGACCTCGTACTAGTGTAGCAAAGCTACTATAGTATAGTGGCTCTAGGGTCGAACTCTGGGATGGGTTTTCATTCTACCAGTGATATACTCATGATTAGAAATTAAATTTAATGATTTCCTTTATCAAAAACTTAAAGCTTAAAAAGAAAATAAAATTTGTTTTGAAAGTATTTGAAACTAAATTAACATAAACTAATTAAAAATGGAAGAAAGAAAGTTTCTCGGAGCTAAGGATTGCTAGGATCAAGTTTAAAATGCAAAGTGGAAAATTCCGGATTTTTCTCCTCGCATTGGGGATTTAACCTATAGTTATTTCCCGAACCGGTGTAGGTTTGACAATGAAGATTTAATCCATAAAAATCAATAGAAATGGTAGTCAAGGTCCATTAATGGCTTTAGACACTATATAGGTCTTCACCTTGAACCACTTTCCAATGGCTCGTACATGATAACTAATGGACTAATATGGATCTAGCAATAAGCATCCATAAAGACCTGAAGCTTACCATGTATTGGCCATTCAAAGTGATTCTAAGGGATTTAAAGCAAAACTTTGGATTAAAAAGCCATTTATGAACTTCAACTACCTGAATTTAATGCACGAGAATTTTCCAACTTTTCATCTGGACTTTTCACCTAGCTTCCTTCACTCCAAGAAACCAAGAGTTTAGCCTCTCATCCTCTGAGAAAACATCCTCAGAGGTTGTTTGGCTACCAAGAAAGAGAAAATAGTAACGAGAAAATAGAAAATAAGAGTGCTCTGTATATTGCTAAGTGTTCAGCTCAACACCCGTGTTACATGTCTTCAAGAGGTGATTTCCACCCCTTATATAGTTTTTACAAAAGCAAAGCTTTTCATTGGCTTGCTACAAGGAGAAGAAAGGAAATTTACATCAAAAGAACTTAAGAAAATATCTAAAGTGAAGTCGGCAAAACAGGGGAGGGGGTGTGCGAATTTCGCACACCTCAGAAGGAATTTCGCACAGGTATGCGAATTTCGCATACCCTTCAGAAGGTATGCGAAATTTTCGCATACCTGGAGCAGTTCTCTTCCGAAAGTCATAACTTCCTCGTTTCAGCTCCAAATCATGCACGGTTTGAAGCGTTGGATTCTTGACTTCTTGAGCTTCGAAACGGTATATAGCATGTAAAAAATGGACTTCGGGAAGTGCTCCAAAAGTGCCAAAGAACACTGCAGCTGCTCACTTCAGATTTCCTCCTTGCTTCTCTTTTGATTTTCTTTGCTTCTCTTTGCTTTTCTTCTTTGGTTGGCTTGTCTTAATGATCCAAAAAGATGTCAAAACACTAAAACTAGCCACAAATATGATTAGAAGTCATTGCTAGGTCCTTAACATGCCAATTGGAATAAAGGTGAAGAATTACTACACAAAAGTGCTTAAAACATAATGACTTAAAGGTGTAAAATGGCACTTTTGGGTAGTAATCACCCATATCTGACAGCCCTTGGGTGAGTCTTACTCAAGTGGTGCCAAAGAAGTTAGGGATCACGGTGGTTCAAAATGAAAAGGGAGAAGAAGTTGCTACACGCCTCACTTCAGGTTGGAGGGTGTGTATTGATTATAGAAAATTAAATGTTTTGACAAGGAATGATCATTTTCCATTGCCATTTATTGATCAAGTATTGGAGAGAGTCTCTGGCCATCCTTTCTATTGTTTCTTGGACGGCTACTCCGGGTATTTTCAAATTGAAATCGATGTTGAAGATCAGGAGAAGACCACTTTCATATGTCTATTTGGAACATATGCCTACAGAAGAATGTCTTTTGGTTTATGTAATGCACTTGCAACATTCCAAATATGTATGCTAAGTATCTTCAGTGATATGGTGGAGTGAATTATGGAGGTTTTCCTGGATGACATCACCATATATGGAGGTACATTTGAAGAATGCTTAGTCAACTTGGAAGCGGTTTTGAACAGATCCATTGAAAAGGACTTGGTGCTCAACTGGGAGAAATGCCATTTTATGGTGCAACAAGGAATTGTCCTTGGCCATATCATCTCCGAGAAAGGCATTGAAGTTGATAAAGCAAAGGTGGAACTTATTGTCAAATTGCCATCCCCAACAACTGTAAAAGGAGTAAGACAATTCCTTGGCCATGCAGGGTTCTACAGGAGGTTTATAAAAGATTTCTCTAAGCTTTCAAAGCCTCTTTGTGAACTTGTGGCTAAGGATGCTAAGTTTATATGGGAAGAAAGATGTCAAAGGAGTTTTGATCAACTGAAGCAATTTTTGACAACTGTTGTAATAGTGAGGGCTCCTAACTGGCAACTACCCTTTGAAGTAATGTGTGATGCTAGTGACTTTGCTATAGGAGTTGTGTTTGGCTAAAGAGAAGATGGAAAACCCTATGTGATCTACTATGCAAGTAAGACATTGAATGAAGCTCAAAGGAACTACACAACCACAGAGAAAGAATTGTTAGCTGTAGTGTTTGCCTTAGACAAGTTTCGTGCTTATCTAGTAGGGTCTTTCATCATTTTTTTTCACTGGCCATTCAGCTTTGAAGTATTTATTGACAAAGCAAGATGCAAAAGCAAGGTTGATTAGAT
Source organism: Vitis hybrid cultivar (assembly GCA_022058775.1). Taxonomy (NCBI): domain Eukaryota; kingdom Viridiplantae; phylum Streptophyta; class Magnoliopsida; order Vitales; family Vitaceae; genus Vitis; species Vitis hybrid cultivar. Next base: position 25,078 of record JAJJMF010022876.1, on the reverse strand, counting down.
GGATTCTCTTACTACAAGAGTTTGATCTCCAAATCAGAGATAAGAAAGGAGTGGAGAATGTGGTAGTTGACCACCTTTCAAGGTTGGCTATAGCACACAATTCCCATGTCTTACCTATTAATGATGACTTTCCAAAGGAATCACTTATGTTGCTAGAAAAAACTCCTTGGTATGCTCATATTGCTAACTATCTAGTTACTGGTGAAGTTCCAAGTGAGTGGAAAGCATAAGACAGGAAGCACTTCTTTGCAAAGATTCATGCTTATTATTGGGAAGAACCTTTCCTTTTCAAGTATTGTGCAGATCAAATAATAAGGAAGTGTGTCCCTGAAGAAGAGCAACAAGGAATCCTCAGCCATTGCCATGAGAGTGCATGTGGAGGCCACTTTGCCTCTCAGAAAACAGCTATGAAGGTGTTGCAATCAGGGTTTAGATGGCCATCACTCTTCAAAGATGCCCACACCATGTGTAGGAGCTGTGATAGATGCGAAAGGCTCGGGAAGCTTACACGAAGAAATCAAATGCCTATGAACCCCATTCTAATAGTTGATCTCTTTGATGTTTGGGGCATATACTTCATGGGACCTTTCCCAATGTCTTTGGGTAACTCTTATATCTAGGTGGGGGTGGACTATGTTTCTAAATGGGTTGAGGCAATCCCCTGTGAACACAATGATCACAGGGTGGTTCTCAAGTTTCTCAAAGAGAACATCTTCTCAAGATTTGGGGTGCCCAAGGCCATAATCAGTGATAGAGGTACTCATTTTTGCAACAAACCTTTTGAAACCCTATTAGCCAAGTATGGGGTGAAGCATAAGGTAGCTACACCTTATCACCCTCATACTTCCAGGCAAGTTGAGCTAGCAAACAGGGAAATCAAGAACATATTGATGAAGGTGGTGAACACGAGCAGAAGAGATTGGTCTATTAAGCTCCATGATTCACTATGGGCATATAGAACAACTTACAAGACTATTCTTGGCATGTCTCCTTATCGCCTAGTCTATGGGAAAACATGCCATCTCCCTGTGGAAGTTGAATATAAGGCTTGGTGGGCAATCAAAAAGGTAAACATGGACTTAATCAGAGCCGGGGCAAAGAGGTGCTTAGACCTTAATGAGATGAAGGAATTAAGAAATGATGCCTACATCAATTCCAAAGTTGCAAAACAAAGGATGAAGAGGTAGCATGATCAGTTAATCTCCAACAAAGAATTTCGAAAAGGACAAAGAGTCTTACTCTATGACTCAAGGCTCCATATCTTTCCAGGGAAGCTAAAGTCAAGGCGGATAGGCCCTTTCATTATTCACCAAGTGCATCTCAATGGAGTGGTGGAATTACTGAATTCCAACAGCACTGACACCTTTAAAGTCAATGGCCATCATCTCAAACCATTCATCGAGCCATTCAAGCAAGATAAGGAGAAAATCAACCTCCTTGAGCCATAGAAATCCTAATCGAAAAGGGGTTAGATGGACTTGGTCTCACCAAAGTCCATATTTTTTGTTTAATTTTGTTAATTTAAGAGCCTTATTAATTGTTTTGATTTTAATTTTGGTCTTAATTTATGTTATTTTTATGTAACTTAGACTTTTTGAATGATCTAATTTAGGAGGAATTGCAAAAGAGGGGAAGGAAGGTCTCAGGGAGCCAAAAAGAGCTCAGAAGCAAGAAATTTCAGTGTTCTGCGAAATTTCGCAGCCCAAGATAGCCCCTTGCGAAAATGACCATCCTCTGCGAAATAATTTCGCAACCACAAGGTGCCCATTGCGAAATCGAGGGTTTGCTACGAAATTGGCCCTCCTCTGCGAAACCATTTCATAGCCCCATAGCAACCCCCTGCGAAAATTTTCGGAGCTGCGAAACCCACCTTTGGTACACGAGTGCCATTTCGCAGCCCAAGCCTCCATTTCGCAGCTGCGAAAACCTCTGCGAAACCACCAAGGCCCTCAAAAGTTCATTTTCGCAGCCCAAGCCTCATTTCGCAACTGCGAAAACCCCTGCGAAACCCACCTTTGGCACACTAGTGCCATTTCGCATTTCGCAGTTGCGAAATGGGCTGCGAAAATGGTCATTGGCTGCGAAAATAGGACTTCGCTTCGAAATGCCCCCTCCTCTACGAAAAATTCCAACTGTCACTTGGCTTCTAATTTAAACTTTTTAAATTCCAATTTTTCACTTTAAACCGATCATTTGCCTTGTGAAAACCTCTCTTTGGTGCGAAATAGAAGCCAAGCCAGAGCCCCATTTCCAGAGGACCTCTATTTAAGCCCAAGCCGCGCGCGCACCTCCTGCCATCCTCTCTCAAACATCTCTGAGTCAGCCATGGCAAAAACCCGAGGAGCTAAGACCTCATCTCCTTCAAGCCGTCCCAGAGCACCGAGAGTGGCCCCTGTGCAAGACTCCATGACTGAGCCTTCACAGCCACTGGCCGTCCCACCTTCAGTAGAGGACGCACCTTTGAGTTCTCCTTTGAGGTGATATTCGACGAGGAGACCGCCCACCACACCCGAGGCAAGCTCCTCTCATGCCAAAAAGTCAAGTAGTCGTCCTCCTAAGAAGAAAACAAGGATATTAACACCACTTGAGCCATCAGAGCCTTCATCCGAGCCTCAGCTACCCACCATAGAGTCTCAGATTCCCTCTAGGATGACTCCTGATGTGGTTATCAGGCGGCCCATGGTCACTCAGCCACCCATTGAGGGTAATTTGGATTACCGGGCTAGGCCATTCCACTCCGAGCTTTGCTTTGACAGAGCTACCTTCAGGCTTCAGCCAGAGCTCAAAGATTCCTTCCATCTACTCCAGATGTACCATTTGGAGCACCTGATGACTTCCAAGGATTTCTTCTATCCCCGTGTAGCATTAGACTTTTATCAGTCTATGACTACACATCGCGTCCGGGATCCTACTGTCATCCACTTCACCATTGACGGACGCCATGGTATCCTGGGAGCCAGACATATAGCAAAGGCCTTGCACATTCCCTATGAGTCAGCACGTCTAGAGGATTATCGAGTCTGAACTCATCCTTCCCAGAGTGACATGGTCCATATACTGTCCAGAGGGGCATCCACACGCCCCTATCTATTGAGGAAGGAGCTCCCTCCCAGCATGTTCTTTATAGATGCACTTCTGCGTCACAACATCTATCCACTTCAGCATATGGTGCAGAGGAGAGGAACTTTGCTAGAGGCATTGTTCCGGATATCCGAGGGATTTTTCTTTGGCCCTCATCATCTCATTATGGCCGTCCTTCTGTACTTTGAAGAAAAGGTCCATAGGAAGAAGCTGTTGAGAGTGGATGTCATTCCACTTTTATTCCTGAGGTTGCTATGTCAAATTTTGGAGCACTTGGGATATCCATCTGAGCCTCAGCTTGAGCGCAGATGCATTTGTCTAGAGATATTCACTTTTGAAGAATGGACGAGTATGACGACTTATGATGCAGAGCCAGGAGCCCCAGCTGGACTAGAACATCCAGAGATTCCACATCCAGAGCATCTAGAGAAGCCACAACCGGTTGAGATACCTACTGACATAAGAGCACCTGCCCCTACAGTGCATTCTACAGGACCTATGCCTGAGGTTGCACCCTCTGCTCCTCCTGCCACACCAGGGACTCCGCCAGTTATACCATCTACATTAGAGCCTCCTCCTCTATCTGAGTCTAGGATCGCCATATCCATTTCCGAGTTTAGAGGCCTATGTCACACTTTGCAGACATTGACCACTTCTCAGAGCATCCTGACTCAGTAGATGATTACTACTCAAAAAGTGTTATTTTGTAGCTTGTAATTAACTCTTTTAAACACTTTTGAGTAGTAGTTATTACCTTTTAACTCAATTAACATATTAAGTACCTTTGCAATCATTTCTAATCAAATTGTGTAAGTTTTGGTGTTTTTGATAGTAACTTGATCACTAAAGCAATCCAAGATTGAGGAGAGTTCTATGGAATCCATGGCAAAGCAATTGGAAGCTCATTAGCATGAAGAACCTAAGTTTTGAAGCTTTATAGTCCTTTGCCATAAGCAAATCATGAATGCAAGGAAGGAAAGCAAAGAGAGAAATCTAACATGAAGAATTCAAGAGGACAGCAACTTTTGGACACTTTTGGAACACTTCTTGGAGCCCATTTGATGTATACCATATGTCGTTTCGAAGATCAGGAAGTTAGCAATCCAACACTTCAAACGGTACATGAATCGGAGTTGAAATGAAGAAGTTAGAGCCATTGGAAGCCAATCACACCAAGCTGAAGGCAATTTCGCAGGCTGCGAAATCAGCCTTTGGCTGTGAAATGGTGACCTTCAGCTTGCGAAATTTCACAGCCATCTTGCATGCCTGCGAAATCCTCCTGAGTGCTTCTAGATATTTGCGACAGACATTTTTAGATTTTTTACTTCAGATATTTGATGTCTAAATCCCCATTTTCTCCTTGTAATCCACCAATTATAGGATTCCTTAGTTATTAAGTAAGAACAAAGGGTGAATAACCTTATATATATTGTTTGTAATTTTCATCACAGAGATATCTCGGGAGCTTGTTCTCAGAGACAACTTTTGTATAGTTTTAAAGGAAGTAAAATACAGAGCTTTGCTCTGCCTTACCTACTCGTTTTGATTGTATTTTTCTTACTAGCCAAACAAGCTCTGAGGATGTTTCCTCAGAGAATGAGTGGCTAGGCTTTTTGTCTCTTGGAGCTAAGGTAGCTGGGTAAGGTGCCGAGTGCAAGAATTGGTAGTTTTGTTGTTTTAGCTGTTAATGAAGAGAAAGTGTGACCCGTTAATGGTTTCTATGTTTTTAGTTAACTTAAAAAGCCTTTAATTCACCTGGGCCAACACTTGGTAAGGCAAGTGATCTCCGTTCATTGAGATGCACTAGTTTACCTCTTGCGAGCCTTTGGGAGGTGACTTGAAGGTAGGATTTTCTAGAATTGCCAACACTTGGTAAGCTTTTGGACTCTAAGGAGACATCCATTAGTTATCTCTTGCGAGCTTGAGAAAGGAAGTCCAAGGTTAATGATCACCTTGAATGGTAAATGCTAGGTGAGAGGCACGAACCATTGCAAGTTGCATCAGTGAGAGGGATTTAGCGTTTGAACTCATTAAAGGGAAGCATCTGTACCACACTGGTTAGAGAATTAACTACATGTTAAGTCTCTAATACAAGGAAAAGATTCAAGTGACCGGAGCTCTGTTTTTGCATGAGGAACCTGACCCCAGTGATCCTAAAACTCCAAGAAACGCTTTTCTTCATAAGTAATTCCCATTACTTTCTTTTTAGTTAGCTTAAAATCAATCCTTTTTCAACTAAAGTTTATGTTTTCTTTTGAAGCTAACCTTGAAATGAAAAAGCACCAATTCAACTTTGAATTAGTATCAGTTGTAAGTTGAAAACCCTTCCCAGTGAACGATCCTAGAGCCACTATGCTATATTAGCTAAGGCTATCCTAGTGCATGGTGATATAGGTTATAAATTTTGTTGATTACTCCTGTCTGAGGACCAAACTCAAGGTACACTAGCTAGGCACGCAATTAGCAGATGACAGCTTTACGTGCCCATCAGGAGCAGATTATCGCCACCCAAACCCAGCATACTTCCATCCTTAGGCAGATACAGCAGCACCTGGGTATTCTACCACCTCCTAAGCATGATATTCCTATCCCATCATAGCCTACAGATTCATCACAGGGCCCTAAGGAGCCGACTACAGGAGAGATAGAGCCATCCATCTCGAGCATTCCCACCTCTACAGCCAAGCTATCATCTCTACATGATCCTCCCACCACTATCTGATCATTTACATAGTTTCTTTTCTGTATTTCTTTACTGTAGTAGAACTTATAATCCCATGTTTTTTATGTTTTATATATTAGGATTGGTTGTATTACTTGTTATGCTCTTTAGTGTACTTTCTTGAAGTAATACATATCTATCATTTTTTTTTATAGTATTCTTGGCATAATTTTATTTTAATTTCTCTACTCATATCTTTTATTGTTTTTGAAATATGTGGTTTCTCCTATTCTACTCGAACTTCATATCACTCAGGAGGTACCACTCCTCCCTGTAATTTCAATCGCTCTTGCCACATTAAGGACAATGTTCAGCTTGGTTGGAGGGAAAAGAGTCGAGGAAGAAATTTTTAATTATTAATGCTAAGTTATTTTGGTAATTTAGTTGTTTTATGCTTAATTTTTAAAAAATTTTAAGTTTTTATTCTACTCTCCATGGTTATTAAGGAAAAATTCTCAAAATGAAAGGGAGAAATTGAATTTTTGTCTTTTTACTTGACTTAGATTTTGTATTATGCTTACTAAAGTTGATGAATTGTTGAAATTTCTATTGAATTCAACCTTAGTTCTTCCACTTTAAGCTATTCACACACTGTGCACAATAGGTTCCGAGTATAAGATGAAAAACTATTTCCCTCTTGACTTAGGAAAATTTTAGACTTGGTACCTTTGACTTCATTTAATAGTGTTGGGACACCTTATAAAAGACCAATGAGCCTTTGAAAAAAAAGAGAAAGAAAGAAAAATGTTTGCTTGCCTTGGAACCCGAGCAAGGTCTGAGGGGTATATATGGTGAAAATCTTTAAAACCCGGTGCCCTAAGCCTTCATTGGTCTGGAGTCACCGACCTCAATACTCGTTACAATGGTGAATAGGTGGAGTTTAACATACTGTAGGTGATTGGATATTAAATTCATTCTTAAAAGTCTGAGGTAAAATCCGAGGAATTAGTGGTTGAAAGATCCTTAAAGCTTGATGCCCTAAACCTTAATTGGTTGGGAGTCATCGATGGACCCCCGTTACATGGACAATTTAGAAAAGAATACCTTTAAGCCTTGTACTCCTACAATGACAAAAATTGTGAAACAAAAGGGTGCGTTCTTAGCCTATAAAATTTTGTCAGTTTGCTAAGTGTTGAAAAAGAACTAGGTTGGGGGGAGAGATTAGTTCAGCATACTATATTCAGAAGCTATCAAGTAACACTTAGATTTTTGTGGAAGAGTTAGGATTGGACCTTTGGAAGTGGAAATGATTTTAAAGCTTAAATTTGCATAATGCCTTTTCTTTATGAATTATGATTAGACAAGGTATTTGATAGCTCTTATTGAAATTTGAGTTTTATATCTTTAATGTTCCATGTGAGAGTAAGATCATCATGGCACTTGAAAATTTTTTGAAGTGATCAGCATGATTTTGTAAATTATAGTACTGTTTATTTTTCTTTTTCTCTCCTTCATTGCTAAGGGACTAGCAATATGTTGGTTGGGGGGAGTGATTACTACTCAAAAAGTGTTATTTTGTAGCTTGTAATTAACTCTTTTAAACACTTTTGAGTATTAGTTATTACCGTTTAACTCAATTAGCATATTAAGTACCTTTGCAATCGTTTCTAATCAAATTGTGTTAAGTTTTGGTGTTTTTGATAACTTTTTTATCACCAAAGCAATTCAAGATTGAGGAGAGTTCTATAGAATCCATGGCAAAGCAATTGGAATCTCGTTTACATGAAGAACCCAAGCTTTGAAGCTTTATAGTCCTTTGCCAAAAGCAAATCAGGAATGCAAGGAGGGAAAACAAAGAGAGAAATCTAACATGAAGAATTCAAGAGGACAGCAACTATTGGACACATTTAGAGCACTTCCTGGAGTTCATTTCATACATACTAGATGTCGTTTCGAATCTTGGGAAGTCAGAAATCCAACGCTTCAAACGATGTGTGAATTGGAGCTGAAATGAAGGAGTTATAGCCATTGGAAGCCAATCACACCAAGTTGGCTGCGAAATGGAGGCCTTCTGCTTGCGAAATTTCGCAGCCCGACTCTTTTAGATTTTTTCTTCAGATATTTGTTGTTTAAATCCCCATTTTCTCCTTGTAATCCACCAATCATAGGATTCCTTAGTTAATAAGTAAGAATAAAGGGTGAATAACCTCATATATATAGTTTGTAATTTTCTTTACTCAGACATCTCGGGAGCTTGTTCTCAGAGACAATCTTTTGTATAGTTTTGAAGGAAGTAATATACAGAGCTTTGCTCTGCCTTATCTACTCACTTTGATTGTATTTTTCTTACTAGCCAAACAAGCTCTGAGGATGTTTCCTCAGAGAATGAGTGGCTAGACTTTTTGTCCCTTGGAGTTAAGGGAGCTAGGTAAGGTGCCAAATGCATGAATTGGAAGTTTTGTTGTTTCAGCTTTTAATGAAGAGAAAGTGTGACCTGTTAATGGCTTCTATGTTTTTAGTTAACTTAAAACGCCTTTAAATCACCTAGGCCAACACTTGGTAAGGCAAGTGATCTCCGTCCATTGAGATGCACTAGTTTATCTCTTGCAAGCCTTTGGGAGGTGATTTGAAGGTAGGATTTTCTAGAATAGTCAACACTTGGTAAGCTTTTGGACTCTAAGGAGACATCCATTAGTTATCTCTTGCGAGCTTGTGAAGGGAAATCCAAGGTTAAGGATCACCTTGAATGGCAAATTCTAGGTGAGAGGCACGAGCCATTGCAAGATGAATCAGTGAGAGGGATTTAGTGTTTGAATCCATAAAAGGGAAGCATCTGTACCACACTGGTTAGATAAATAACTATATGTTAATTCTCTAATGCGAGGAAAAGATTCAAGTGACCGGAACTCTGTTTTTGTATTAGGAGCCTGACCCCAGTGATCCTAAAACTCCAAGAAATGCTTTTCTTTATTAGTAATTTCAGTTACTTTATTTTTAGTTAGCTTAAAACCAATCATTTTTAAACCAAAGTTTATGTTTTCTTTTGAAGCTAACCTTGAAATGAAAAAGCATCAATTCAACTTTGAATTATTATCAGTTGTAAGTTGAAAACCCTTCCCAATGAACGATCCTAAAGCCACTATGCTATGCTAGCTGAGGCTATCCTAGTACATGGTGATATGGATTATAAATTTTGTTGATTACTCCTGTCTGAGGACCAAAATCAAGGTACACCATCTGGGCACGAATCACGCACTGACACTGATCATCCCAAATAGTAGGTTAACTTTTCCTCAAGAGTCGAAAAATGGGCTCATAGATGTCGGTTAATCTGGCAATAAATCTATTGATGTACTGAAGTCTACCTAAAAAGCCTCTGATCTCTCTCTCGGTCCTCGGTGCAGGCATGTCAAGGATGGCTTTGATCTTATCCGGATCTGCCTCTATGCCTCTCTCACTAACCATGAATCCCAAGAGTTTCCCAAAAGTCACTCCAAAAGTGCACTTATTGGGATTCAGTCTCAATCTGAACTGCTTGATCCTCTCAAAGAATCTCTCCAAAGCTACTAGATGATCTAATCTATCTCGGGATTTTACTATCATGTCGTCTACATAAATCTCGACATCCCGATGCATCATGTCATGGAAGAGGGTGGTCGCTGCTCTCTGATAGGTAGCTCCTGCATTTTTCAACCTGAATGGCACGACTCTATAGCAATAAGTATCCCACTTAGTAATGAAGGATGTCTTCTCCATGTCCTCTGGAGCCATCAGAATCTGATTGTACTTGAAAAATTCATCCATAAAGGACAACATCGAATGACCTGTCGTACTGTCAACCAACATGTCGATATGTGGGAGAGGAAAATCATCCTCAAAACTGGTCTCATTGAGATCTCGGAAATCGACACAAACTCTCACCTTATCGTCCTTTTTGGGAACAGAGACGACATTGGCCAGCCACTCAGGGTACTCGACCACTGACAAAAATCCCACACTAAGCTGCTTTTGGATCTCCTCCTTCACTTGCAAACTCCAGCGAGGGTGCAATCATCTCAACTTCTGCTTAATCACTCTGGCATAGGGCAGATAAATCCGATCTGAGCAACTGGATGAGGTTGTCTATCTCATCTATAGATAAATCCGATCTGATCTTCAACTCCCTAGGCTGATCTTCTATGCCGCAATTAACAACCTTTGTGTCCTCTGTAGCCGACAAAACTCTCTGATCAATGGGGTCTGAATCAGAAGCAGATGACGAGTCATCATCTGAATCATGCTATGCAATCTCATCATCTATATCAAATATATGTGATGTGGGCGAGGAGGGTACAGATAAAGTGATATCATAAGAGACATGCAGATACTCAAAAATGCTCAAATCCATAAATGAAGAGTCATGAACAGCGTCAAAACGGGAGACGAATCCCGATAAAACATCAAATGAAAGAGGTGGGTCCACAAAGTCGGATGCTCCCTCAACTGGGCCAACAAGGCCATCAAACAAATCAACAACTACTATAACATCCTTTATAACCTTTGGAGCAGGAGCAGACTGGATCTTCTCAATAATCTTGATGACGGACACCTCGAAGAGATCAAATGCCAAAGCAAGCTCAGGCTGAACTATCTCCTCAATCTGGATTATACTTATCGCGAGCATCTCGTCAATGTACTCGTCATGTGGAACAACTGCATCAACTATGTCTCTGATCTCGACAAATATCCCGTGCTCATCGACCTCATACAAGAAATAGAGTGTCATAAGGCTCATACGATCTGGAGATGATGGGACAACCAACGTAGATGTCGAAATGCCCAGAGCTCCATCTCTCAACTGTAGATGATGGACGAGACGCTGAAGCTCAGCCTCCTGAATAATGTTGAGTTCCCTAATGATCCCATTTGAAGGCATTTGTGGCTCCAACGCCCTCAAAAAAGTAGTCTGTCAAGCTCGTGGTGTATGGGCGAACAGGATAATCAAAAGGCGTGTGAGTCAGTCGGGCTTTCACCCTCTCCTTACACAATCGCACCATATATCGATAATCAACCTCAATGGGGATGAACTCGAGTCCAAATGGTACATCATGATCTGGGATAGCCATGAACTCACTGGGCTTGTGCCGACGTTGTCCCAACCCCATGCCAGGTAAATAAGACATGCTCTTCATCATGTCGAGTACCACTGTGCTGCCATGCTGGTCAAACGACATAGCCACGAAGTCTCGACAAAAATCCTCCATCTCCAAGGTCTGCACCTCATCGAATGTGAATCCAGTCAGAAATAAGTCGTCATCACTATGACTAATCTGAAGCATTGGCTCAAAAGAAATGAACATATCTGCCATAGACTGCACTGTGACGACCTGGCCATCGTGAATGAACTTGACCTTCTAATGAAGGGAAGAAGGAATTGCCCTAGCTCTATGGATCCAAGGTCGACCCAAAAGTAGGTTAAAGAATGTAGGAATCCTCAAAACCTATAACAAAGTAACAAATATGGTCGGACCCATCAGTAGCTCAATCTCTATGGTGCCCATGACCTTTCTCTGAGTGCTATCATATGCTCGAACTGTCTGAGTGGAGGGACCAAATTCAGAGGACGCATAGCTAAGGGCGATGGCAGTGGCTAGAGGACAAACGTTCAGGGTTGAGCCATTGTCCAAAATGATATATGGGACTTGGCGACCTAAACAACCGATATATATATATATATATATATATATATATATATATATATAGTGGACATGTATGGCCTGAACCCTCTAGTGGCAAGTCGTCATCAGAGAATACAATGCAAGTGGCTCTACCAACCGTCACCATGTGAATCAATCCCTCCGGAGTGGTGGTAGTCTCGACACTGATCTGGCTCAAGGCTCGAATCAATGCATCACTATGAGTGTTGGAAGATGCCAGCAAGTTCCAAATGGAAATACGAGCCTATGTGCTCTGTAACTACCTCAGAATCTCATCATCCTCCCTTCTGACCTTCTCATGGGAGGACGTCCCCTCCAAGGGTCTAGTGGCTGTGGGGGGCTGCTGTCGTACCACCCTACCCCCATGAATAACATACTGTATATCAGGAATGCGAGCATCATCAACATATGGAGTCCGAACCTTCTCAACATCCGGAATCAAGACAAATGGCGTCTGAGCATTGTAATGCGGGAAAGTCAGAGGCACAATAGTGGTCGTTTGTACTAACGTTGCCTCAGGAACTAGTCTAAATGGTGCGGGCATCTGAGGGCCCAAAGTCACGCGACCTATCTCATGAATCTTGTCTAATACTATGGGCTCTGGCTCTGAATCGTCCCAACTCAACATGTGGATATGATTGTCAAGCTCAACGAAGTCAAAGGAGAGTGCATGCTATCGACCGAAGGAGGAACCGTGTGTGTAGTGTGAGCTGGTAATGGGTTTATGGTTACACTTGGCTGACCCAACTGAATCAAACCCTGGTCAATCAGATCCTGGATAGTATGTCTCAGAGCAGTACAACGAGCGGTCTCGTGTCCTGGTTCCTGATGATATGCACAGTGTAGATCCATCCTAAACTGAGGCGGGATAGGCTGAGGTAATGGTCTGGGTGTGAGAGTCGTCAACAGTCCAGGCTCTGTGAAATTTCGAAGAGCCTGGCTCAACAGCATACCCAATTGTGAAAACTGTCTTTGGGTCTAGGATAGGATGTTATAGGTCTTGCGGCAAACTGTGTTGCATAGCATGGCTGTCCTGTGGCGGAATATGAAACAGGAGGTCTCTCTGTGCCCTACGTGGCATAGTGAGGCAATGCTAATGTGGGAGACATGTAGGTCTGATCGCAGTCTGATGAGGCACTCATGGCCTATACTGCTGAGGTGCATAAAAAGGGTGGGTCCTAGTAAGCTGTAGGATTGGCTAATGATGCCTAGGAGGCCTTTGATTGGTAGAACTGATAGCACTCACATCAGTTGATCTCTGTCATCTGAATGGTTTCTTCCCCTTAACATCAGTAGAGGAAAAATCTGTCCATAGACCTCTAGAAATACCATCATCAACATCATATAGAGCCAAAACCAGAGAACCAAAGTCTGTAAAGGGTACCTCGACCACATGTCTAGCAATCCTAGGTTGCAGACTTCTCAAAACCATCTATATCTAATCCCTCTCTGATGGCCTATCAATAATCTCGGCTATCTTCCCGCCCTAGTGGGAAATGAAGGAAGAAACGGATTCATTTGATCTCTGTCTTAGAGCCTCGAGCTCTTTCCTCGACACATCCACGACAGTGTTAAATGAAAACTGCCACAAAAACTCCTAGGCCAAGTCATTCCATGTCCTGCATCGCGAGGACTCCAAAGACGCGAACCAATGCTAGGCCACTCCACTCAAAGATAGTAGGAATAATGTGATCATCTGTGACTCATCCAATCCGCGGGCCCTATCACTGTGTTGTAGAGTCAGAGGTGAATGCGAGGACAACCAATGCCCGTATACCTCTCAATATCAAGCATCCTAAACTTCGCTGGTAAACTGGCTGCTGGCATACCTTCAAGATCATCCTAAATAGTTGAACTGTCAGATACTCTCAACTGTCTCATACACTGCTCAATACGATCCATACGTTTGTGAGCATCATCAATGACCGTGGTCTAAACTACTACAGGTGAGGCAACCTCAAAATGATTATGTAACAGATAGGGCGACGCCTGTGGCACTATTGGAATAGGTGGTGGTGATGGAGATGGCAACGAGTCATGAGGTGTCTCATCCTAAACTACAGGTGGTCTGCTCTACTGACTGCCTATCTCTTGCCTGAGACTAGCCAAGGCCTCCTGAATAGAAGCCATGGTGGTCATAAACTAGTCAACTGTGATAACCTGCTGGTTCATGTTTGATCTATCGAAAAATCGAACTAATCTCCCCTCTACTCTGACCCAATATGGTAAATCCAAATTGAGAACAAAGCGTCGATCCTGGAACATGAGAAATGGAATAAGGGTACGACACAAGAAAAACATAAAAGAAATACTAATCTGAACTGAAATGAGTAAGGCATCAAAGTGTAGACAGATTGTCCGATCGTAACTCAAACTCGTACTAATCTCGGTGCACTCTCAACTGGAGACTAAAAGAGGGAATACCGAATCCAAACTGTGACCAAAGAGACTCTGAAGGCCCTTAGATGCACCCACATGTAGAGAGGGAGTCTTAATCGAAGGATCTACAGCTCAACCTACAAGGTCAAGGTGGCTCTAAAAGGATAAAAGTGGACTTTAAAAGATCCCTAGTAGAAGCGATCATACCCTCTGGCGGTACGCAACCCTCTACATGCCTCTGAAAAGATGGGGCGCTTCCATGCAAGGTGGTCATCACCTCCACACATGCACTACCTTGACATCCTAGGGGGTTTCCTATGGTGAAACCTCTCAAAACTCTCAACACTCAATAATCAACTAAAGTGTGCAGTGAGTGGTGCGGCTGCATTCAAAAACCCTATGAAGCTAAAACAGAAAGATGAAACATACTGGTCGCATAAATATCCATGAGACCAAGCTTTGGGCTATACAGGTGATAACCCGACTATTGGTAGCTTGGCATGTAAGGGTATCAACAAAATTTATACCTAAGGTCCTTACACTAAAGTAGCAAAGCTACTATAGCATAGTGGCTCTAGGATCGAACACTAGGAAGGGTTTTTACTTTAACTGGTGAAGTTCGGAGGATGGAGTGAACTTTTCTTAATAAAAATTAGGTTAAGATGAAAACATAAAAAGATGAAGGTGTTGTAAACTAAACTAACATGAAAATAGGTTAAAAGATGGAAAAAGAAGTTTCTCAAAGCTTTGGATAGCCATGCTTAACTCACTGTGTAAAAATGGAGATTTTGGGACTTTTCACCTCGAGTTGGGGAAGCAACTAAGGTGATGCTTACTTCCCGAACCGGTATGAGTTTAACAACTGAGTTTTAGTCCTTGAAAACTTACAAAAAGGGTAGTTGAACCTCATAACTGTTCTTTTATTGGTATAGGTCATCTCCTTGACTTGCAATACAATGGCTCGTAGGAGATAACTAATGAACGTTAGTGGATCTAACAATAAGAATCCACTGAGACCAAAAGGTTATCAAGTATTGGCCATTCAAAGCAAGTCAGAGGGATTAAAAGCTTTACTTTGAATGAAAACATTTATGATGCTCAGCTACTTACATTTATGGCTTGGAAATCTCTATCCTGACACGGGAGCTTCACATGGCATCCATTACTTCAAGAAACTAAAAGGTTTTAGCCTCTCATCCTTGGGTATTTCATCCTCCAAGGATGTTTGGCTACTAAGAAAATGAGAAAGAAAAGAGAAAAGAAACGTATGAACAAAAGTGCTCTTATAACTTATAAAGTTACAGGTTACAAGATGATCATGTCTGAGGCTCTTCACCTCTATTTAAAGACAATAAAAAGCTAAATTACAAGAGCTATTACAAAAGCAACCTTTTCATTGGTTGATTACAAGGGTAAAATAGGTATTTACAAAGCTAAAAGTCAAGCAAAATATCTTGGAGAACCGGCAGTGGAATATCATCAACAACGTCTCAAAACTGGGATTTCAAAGGTATTTCGCAAAGGGAGAAGATGAAAGGTCCAAATTTCGCAAGGTGAAAAGCCACCTTGAGAAATTTGGAATTTCGCAAGGTGCCTAACTCCACCTTGCGAAATTTCGCAAGGTGGTTTCTTCATGGTGCGAAATGGCCAAATTTCGCACCATGAGGAAAATCCCCTTGCGAAATTTTGGCAAGGTGAAAATCACCTTGCGAAATTGGTCATTTGGCATGGTGAATTGCCTCCCCTTGCGAAATGGTGTTCCCATTGCTTGTGCTCGTGTTTCCACTTGAAATTCAAGCCTGTAAACGTCCAAAATCCTTGCTTAACTCGCCCAAGTAGCTCCTCCATCAATTGGCATGCTTGAATTGGTTCATAAGCTGATGAAAAACATGTAAACTTGCCACTAAAAATGGTTAGAACTAATTACTAAGGAGCTTAATGAATTAATTAGGTTAAATGAATATGATTACTACTCAAAGGTGCTTAAAACCCTTATAATTAGGTCTACAAAATAGCACTTTTCGGTAGTAATCAATACTACTACATCAGCTGAATTTAAGGATTGCTCCCAATTTTATATGGTGTTCTTAAGGTCTTGTGTATTGTCTATATCTAATATTGTTTCATATTCATATATTGGTTGCAAAGAACTAGAAGGTTCTGTTTTGGTTTTCCATTGAGGTCATTTTGACTTACTATACTTTACTATTTCAGTTTTTACGTTTACAAATTCCCTTTTATTTTATTTTTTTTTATCATATTTACTAACTCAACTGAAATTGTTTCTAGGCGTTTTTTAGTTTTTGGTTGAATAGAAAATTGATTTATTGTTTCTATATCTATAAGTTTTTTAATCAAATTGGTTTTATAAAGTTGTTCAATTATTTGTTTATCTATATAGTTTTTACACATTATGTTAGCAAAGTTTTCTTGATCTACCTATTTTACTAATAATGTTGGGTTACTAAATTCTTCTAACATTATATTAACTAGTTTTGAATTCTTATATAGATTTTCTATTGTTTGTATATTTAATAAAATATTTTCTTGTATTGTGATAATATTTACAAATTTTATCTCACTATTTGACTCTACCTCTACATTTATAGTTTTATAGTTTTCAAAAGTTATACTAGCACTTCCATCTTGATTTTCATATAAACTACTAGAGGTTGGATATTTTATTACAAGTTTATTTATTTGAGGTATTTCCCATTCTTGTCCTAATAAATAGTCTACTTTTATAGGTTTTGCTTCTACCATATTTACAGCTTTACTTCCAAAAGTTTATAATCTATCATCAAATTCCATCATGCATTTTAGGCTTAAAGCATTAGTGGTTTTTCCTATAAATCCTATAGCTATGCTAAGGTTCTTACTTCCTAATTCCATATCATAACCTTTAGTATTTACTGTTATTTTTATCTTTTCTGTGAATTCCTTAAGATCTATACAAAATTGAGTTATTTTTAAAAATCTAGTTATTTTAGAATTTTGAGATAACTATTTTTTGTAAGGTGTTACTTCCTTTACTATCCTTTTCAATTTGTCTTTCACAAACTCTTTTACATTATCTTTAAGGTTTATAGCTTCTACTATTTCCATGGTTTTATTGCTAAACTTTTTGGTTCAAAATGATTTATTTTTCATTCTATCCTAATTATTGGTTTTTCTCCTAAACTAAAATTTTCAAATTGTTTTAAAAGGTTATTTAATTTTAGTTATTCTGATGATCCTGCCTTTTTTTGTTCTAAAATTTTATCTACTTTTTGGTTAACTTTCTCTAGTATTTCCTTTAAGTTTTGTTGCTCTAACTTTATTTGTACACTTTCTTTTCTAACAAATTTTTCCTCTTTGACTAGTTGTTCTTTAATGTAATCTAGGTTATTTCTTAATAAATTATAGTTTTTAAAGCCTTCTAGCTTATTTCCTAAGTCCTAGGGTTCTATTGAATTTTTCTAAGACCTTTTGTTAACTTTTCTGGGTTTCTTCTTAATAGTTTGTATTATTTTGATTTTCTTCACGAATTTGTTTTTTATGTTCTCGTAATACTACATTTGTTATTTTTAATTGCGTTTCTACCAAATATTTTAACTGTTTTACTTCTTGGTTTTATAGATGAGGGTTCATAAATTTTCAATGTTTCTAATAAGATGAACTAGCATATAAATTATCAATATACTTGTGGACCCCGCATTTCCGCTCATGCGTTTCCACTCGATGGCAAACTCGTTTTTATATTTTGAAAATGATTTACTTTTTAGAAAATAACTTGGAGTCGCCACTTATTTTTGTTTTATTTTTAAAGAGTAAACAAAATAAGAAAGAAAACCCTAAGTGTGACTCCTTATTTGGAAAAGATATTCTGCGAAAAACCAAATATGGGCTCGGGAGTCAGGTTACTTATCGGGAAGGTACGGGAAGGTACGGTAAGGACCGTAGCACCCCTCTAAGTCACTAAAAACGGGTCTCTACTAATAAAATGAAGCACATGTGGCAATTGATTGATTAAACGTGGATATTAAAAAGTGATCATACATTGGGAGCCAAAACATGCATGGGGAACAATCAAAGTGAGAGTGAGTTCGTACCTTAGCCGCACTTCATAATGCGCTAGTATGAAACGATGTTAGTGCACAATAATGATCATAAAATATGTCACATGCATCATTAAATAGGATAAGAAATCACCAATGGCAAACACTGTAATTCACTCAAATTTATTTTTAAAGAAAACATTCACTGATGTTAGGCCCCCACCAAAGCCCAATTTATTTTTGTATGGATCAATTCCATAAATTCCATCACTTGGAATTACAAAATTTAATTCATGCTTATTTTAAAACATTTTTAAAAATCAAGAAAAATGTGAAAATTTCTAGCCGAAGAAAATGGCAGTAAATTTTATTTAAAAATGAATCTTTGGGACCTAAAAAAAATCTAAGGATGAAAAATTGAGGACTAGAAATTATTTTAAAAATCTAGAATTTAGAAAATTATTTAAAAACTGGAAATTGGGAAATTATTTTAAAATCAAATATGATAAAATAAAAAGAGAGGACATGTGGCCCAAAGGTGGCCATGCAAACCATGCAAGAGTAGTTCCCCAGGGGTGCAACTGTGTTGAGCTGTATTAATAAGAAAAGTCTCTGACAGACCAATCCCATTATTTTGGTGAAGACCCAATATCAAGAGAACATTATTGTTTCCACATGTCCTTCAGAAAACTCGTTTCTGGTGCACTAAGATAAGGTGCCTTGAAGACTTCAAATGTGACCTCGATTTCATTTTCCCCTTAGAGCTGAGTGGATTCCATTAAGATCAAATTTCTTGAGTTGTCGGAAATCCTTCGTGTCTAGTTGGAAACCCTGGCTCCTCAAGCCTTCCAATCTATCAAGTAAAATAATCCAATTAATCCTGTTAGGTTGGAGAAGCTCTGCCCATTCATCCAACAAGGGAGAAGGGTCATCCTCATCTTTCATAGTAGGGATTTTCTCGGTTACCAATTTGCATTATTCTAACATTGGTTTAGGTTCCTAGGGCCAAGCAATTTCTTCTCTCTCATAGACTTTATCAACCACTTCTGTCCATTTTAGGTCAGAGAAATCAACATCATAAATCTTGCATTTAATCTTCCCATGTCTCTTGAGGAGAGGTAAGACCTTTTCTTGCCATATCATCAAGGAACTCGTGCTCAAAATTGTACCAGTTTGATGTCATTCCATCTTGACTTGTAACAGCTCTAAGACTAATGTCAATCCCAGCTTCTTCGACATGTTTTATTTTGTGAGTGCTTGCCTCATAAACCAATAAGTATGCTAAAGATTTTACAATAATGTCTACAAGTGTCCCATTGGTGTTAGTACAAAACATTGTTCCCTTGACCTTGCTACTAATTTCGGGATTTGGGAAAAGCATTTTGCATGGAGCATCCAAGTGTTGGGAGAAAGGAATCATAAATGTCTTCTTCCAAGGTGTTGGGTTTTGGACAAGTTATATGGAGGTTGCATGCACAAGGAAAATAATGGAAATGAGTTGATGGGAGAGGAACAGTGGGATGAATTAGATTAGGTAGATGTGAAGAGTGGTCGGTAGTGGAGCAAACTTAGGGTATATGCAAGAAGAACCCAAGAACAATAAATTTCTTATTTTACGTCATGGCAATAGGATGAATCAATCATATTGGCCTAGATTGGGAGGTTAATGGCACAGGCATTATTGCTCTCTGAATTGAATCAGTGGGCTTTGAGTAGTTTTCAATTCCAATAAGCTGAGAGATATAAAAAGTAGTGAATGGCTCAACAGCACCTCCTGGGAGTGTAAGAGAGATATTCAATTCAACACATAATAAACCCGCTCAAGAAGTTGCATAACATGATTGACAGAGATTATAGAAAGCAAAATCTGCTTTAAGCCTGATGTAACCATCTCTAGTGATCCAAGAGGTAATGCTGATGCAGCCTCTTGTTGCATACTCATGAGCTCTAAGAACTAAGAAAGCATGTCGCCATCAAATATTTTAGATATTCCAACCTTTCTTACTGAGTTTTCACAACTTCAAAACTCACTATGATCATTTCGGAGAATAGGAGCAGTTAGTTGGTGAAATAGTTGGTAGAATTGACGTACATTTTCTGGCGACTGTGACATCCAGAGATTAAAGCAAGCCTAACATGATGAAATATCTAAGCGCCTTCAAGACATTACTTCCAGCATTGTAATCATATCCATCGATAGTAGTGAACTATTCAAATCCTTCCTTTTCCTGCTCCAAAATCTGAATGATCATGGACTTCTCGATCAACCAATGCTTGCAAGGAGTTGAGCACACCATACACGTTCCAAGCCTAACCGTACTACCTCAAAAAGGTAATCTCCTACTCTGCCTTGTTCTTCATCTTGGCCCTGTACTAGCAAAAGCTCTAAAATTGATACATAAAATCATCAACTATGTCCCAGAGCCTCTGGTTCGGCAGCTACATGTTGACGATTCCATGTAACACCACCTGAAACCTTGGAACCCACCTCGACGAGCCCAACCTCAGTTGTAGCAGATCACTGGCCAACATCGGAGGCAGATCCATGAACTGGTAGGGAATCTGATACCGAAAAATGACCGAGAAGATTCGTTGGTTGGAGATGGGCGATCCCAATCATCCTCTACCACTCTTCCACCCTCAACCTCTCCAACTAGGCCACACCCGTTCCTCTCTAAGACTGGTTATTCTGCGCTGAAGCGGCCTTTCTTGCCTACAATGTAGAAAAATGGTTGGGCATGGTGGGTTCTATAGAAGCCATGGGAAGTAATGAAGTGATCAATGCTTCCTGTGGGTTTTATTTCTCTTCCCAAGTTATGACAGACTCAATAAGATGGATTATGATGAAAATCAATCCCAATCTCATCATCAAGGCAGTTGAGAACCTTCCCACAAAACAAATTCTATGAATATTCTCGTCCTATGATCGCCTACGCCTTCTTAATGCTTCATATTTTGCAGTGCCCAACTCCCCGTAGATAGATATCAGGAACAGAGGAAAACAACAAAAAACAGAGTGCAAATGAAGGTATCGAAATGAATTAACCATGACCATGTCTCATATTTTAATCGGTGAACCCAGATTGGTGGGGGAGAAAAAAAAACAACAGATTCAAACAAAGAAAAGACTACCAATATCTATAAAAAAAATCAAAATGAAGAAGAGATTCACTAGATTTGAATAACACCAAAGAGAACAATGAACAAAACAAAAACAATGAGCATATGAATAAGCAAAAGATCAATAAAACCCATGTGTAACTCCTATTACTCGTGACCAGGTGAGCACATAAAAACCCCAAACAGCAAGAGGAGAATAGGAAGAACAGTGGTAGTAAAAATAAAGCAAAGGATACGCGATGAACTTACCCGAATGCTCCCCAAAACAAAAATAGTTGGATCTCTCAAAACCTCCACCTCTCTCTGGTTCTCTTCCTCTGTAAAAGCTCACTCCTCTTCAAGAATCTCAACTACCTTTTTCCTCACTACCCCCCTTAGAATATTAGGCTCCTCTATAACAAAAAAAAAAAGCCCCCGCCCAAGCAACCCACGCTCCTCCATAACAGCCAGAATATTCTCATGGCAACGTGTCACTCTCTGATTGCTTACAGAAAAAGCCATTGCTCCCCCACCCCACTCTCTCATACCGACTGCCAAAAAACCCCCAAAAGTGGTCCAAATGTGCTCCCAAAATAAATAAATAAAAACCTATATCAAAATAAGGGTCTACAAATATGCCTCTCTTCGATAGAGATCATGAGTGTAATGAATAGATCATGAATATGTGAGAGATGAATGAAATGAAGTGAACTGTACCGAAGAATAGAAAAGACCCCAAATTTTGGTCTAAACACAATAACACGATAAGCTCGAGATGAAGGACACATACTAGGGAGATGAGACTCTAGCCAAAGATACAACCAATGCAAAGGGTGTATATGCAATGAATAACACTAGACCATGATACAATGATGACTGAGATAAGGCGTCATCGACACATGGAAAAAAGACTGGAATGAAGGATGAGGTGCGGCTTAAGCCGAACAAGACTCAACTCAACTGATAAGACAATGACAGATCGATATAGGTGCGGTCCTGAAAAACACAAACTTAAACTGGCAAGAAGATGGCCAATCGATACAGGTGCGACCTCAAAAACTCAAACTGACATGGAAAATGACCAATCGATATAGGTTCAGTCCCAAAAACGCAAACTGAAACTGACAAGACGAATGACCAATCGATATAAGTGCAATCTCGAAAACCTCAAACTGAACTGACAAGATGAATGACCGATCAATATAGGTGTAGTCCTAAATACTCAAACTTACATGAAAATGACCGATCAATATAGGTGTGGCCCCAAAAAACTTCAAACTGACAAGACAAATGACTGACAAGATGAATGACAAATCGATCTGGCGTAGTCCTGACTCGAACTGAACACAAACTGATAGGAAGATGGTCGATCGATATAGGTGCGGCCCCAAAAAACTCAAATTCGACTGACAAGATGAAGGACCAATCGATATAGGTATGGTCCTAAAAACTCAAACTGATCAAACTGATAGGGAAAATGAGCGATCAATATAGGTGCGGTCTCGAACTCTAACTGAACTGACAAGATGAATGACCGATCGATATAGGTGTGGCCTCGAAAACTCAAATTGACATGAAAAATGATCGATCGATATAGGTGTGGTCCCGAAAACTCAAACTGATATGAAACAAACATGAAGATGATCGATCGATATAAGGATAGTCCCAACTCGAAAACACAAACTGACATGATGGTGATCTGATCAAGTGGCCCAAAGCCAAAGAATAACCAGGATAACAATGTAAGCAAACTCGACAGGAGGGGATATGCCCCAATATGACAACTCATAAGGATTGACAACTAGGTCAAAAGATAATGAAGCTTGTGAAAGGTCCGATGATCCTAGGGAAAGAGGGTATGCCCCAGTATGCAACTCGCAGGGGTCAACAACTAGATCAAAAGGTAATGAAGCTTGTGAAAGGTCTGGTGCTCTCAGAGAATGGGGTATTCCCTAGTATGTAACAGTGAACAAAGAGAGATACAAAATGCCTCAAAACTACTATACTTTGAAATATGCTCATCCATCATGTAATGAAAATGTCCAACCTCAAATAGATAATGCCAAATAGGACCATGTATCGTGATACCATGCTAACAAAACAAAACTAACCAATGGATAAAAACAATGATGACCAATACTCAAAATGCAAAGACCAAGCAAATTGACACTAAACTTGCCAACAATCAAAATGAAAGCATCATCACTAATAAATCGACAATTTGTTAGGCCCTGCCATCATGGAAGATGTTGAACCTAAAATCCACAAGATGTATGAAAGCACAACCAAGAAAATCGAGGACTGATCTACATCTTCTCCTAATCAAGAGAAAGGTGTGAGGTCATGTGTCACGGTGAGATATGTGGGATAAAATAAGGTGATGATCAGGCTCTGGTAAGATAGAAGACATGAAAGTATCAAGAGTGAAATGTCTAAGTACGAAATGAAAGGTATGTAGGTATCCGAGATCATCTAAGTATACCGAGAAGACTGAACCCAAAGTGTCAATAGCTCCATAATCCATCAAAAGCAGCAATCATAAATAGAGAGTCAAGCCTCGATGTCAAAACATCCAACTAGGTGGTTATGCCCCAGTATGCAGTAGTGACAACATGAAACGACCTAATGATTTCCATATCACTCGTCAGATGCTCCAATGTAAAAAATCAATCTAATCTCTCTCCAAAAAATGGATATACCCCAGTGTAAATGATCCAATAGGGTGGCTATACTCCAATGAAAAATGCTCTCCACCCCGGCTATGCCCTAGTGTAAAGTAGTGTATCCGAGTCAACAATTGTTGAGGAACATCATGCCTAGTGTGCATTAACAAATCAATCAATCTCTACTCTTGGTACCAAAAATGGAACATCTCAACATAACCCATATGAATCAGAATCCTCGTGCTCTATGAATGTGAATGAAGTGGCTATGCCCCAATATAGACCATCTGAAATGACTATGTTCCCAAATAAGTTAAAGTTCATCGCCAATGAGACGACTATGTCTCGGTATATGTCCTTAAAACAAGGTCAATCTCAACTCTCGATGCTGAAAATGAATTTACCAATATAGCCTCAACAGACCCTAATCACCTCATGCTCCACAAGAAATAATAGAGTGGCTATGTCCACTGTACACGATCTCTGAAGCAACTGTGTCTAAAAATAAACCATCATCTAAAAAAAAACAACCATCAATGAGTGGAGTGTGTCCCAATGTAGAATATCGAGTAGAGTGATTGTATCTCCAATAAAAGTGCTCTCTGAAATGGCTATGCCCTAGTGTAGGGTAATCCCACAACTCCTAATCCATCATAACCCAAGTGAAAAGGAAAATTGGCTACACCCCAATGTAGGGCATCATCCCAAAAGAAACTATCATCGATGAGCGGGGTATGCCCCAGTGTAGATCACATCACCTTGAAAAATCCATCACTGGCAAGAGGGGTATGCCCTAGTGTAAATCATATCATAGCTCCTCATCCATCATGCTCTACGAAATAATCTCTAACCAATCTCAAGTATTGCCCACACGTGAGCTGTCAAACACAATGTGAAGTAATGGCCTCAGGGTGGTCTTCAGACACGGGACGTAACTTAGGCTTCAGTAATAGGGTGAAAAAAACGAAAGGAAACTAGGCTCAAAGATCCCAATGATAATAATCCCCAAACCCCTCATGCATGAGATGCAATGTGTAGAATACATCATGAGTCCCAAACCTAGAGGTTCCTACACGAAAAGTGATGATAAAGGAATGGACACATTGAATAAGCAAAAATAAAGTGTGGATGCTGAACCCAAGTCGAATATCAAGCAGGATGAGAAAAGAAAGAAATCAGATGAGGTAGAGTGGAATTGAGGAATAAAATAAAGATAGAAGAAGGCAAAGAGATAGAAAAATGAGTGATGGTCAACTTGCATCAAAGCATGGAAAGTAGTCACATCCGAAATAGATGGAATGATGGATAGAGCAAGGATCCAGAGATACTAAAGAAAGGTCGCTCGCCTCTCTCACAAAAATCGAATAGGAGACTCAAGCCCTCACCCAAAATATATACCAAGATGGAATCTCAAAAAGAAGCTCTCATACGAACTCTATATAACACATACTCAATGAAGCA